>CABFOQ010042889.1:0-10714 GCA_900660455.1 Gephyroberyx darwinii | reverse complement strand
GGCACGGCATTAAAATAAGATGAGAAGATCTTTCAGAGGGCTGAGCTTGAAAAAAAAAAAAAAAAAGGAGAGTTCAAGTAATGTCACTTTCAATTAATCTCCTCAGGTAGTGGCCCCATTAGCCCTCCCACACGTGGGCCTGGTTTACAATGCAAATAGGGTCATTACCTGAGGAGTCTAATTGACTTTGACAAGAGGCCAGAGAAGCCTGCCTTCCTACACTGCATGCTGTTTGTTTGCTTATTATTTCTCTCAAAAATGTACCCAAGTGCCTGCCAACATGAAATATGATGTGGGATAAAATTGTGCTGACAGAATGCCTATGAGTTTTGAGTGAATGCCATGTTTATTTTATTTCCAGCTACAAGGAAATTAGGGATGTATGTTAAAATGTGTATACTGCTATCATCATATATCGTATGCTATAGTGTTTGAATTTTGTTTTCTCATTCTGCATCAGTTCATAAAGATATCACCCTCAGACAAAGAACATCTATTTTCATGCAACACTCAAAATTACATCAATCTGAGAACAGACACACAGCAATGAAATGTAAATGATTTCCAGGTGAAAGATTTGTTTTCTTTGTTCCTCTCTCTTCTTAGAGTAACAACGCCTCATTGTACTCATACCTTAAATATTTAAAGACCCCCTTTTGCTAAAGCTTTGCCAGGGTACAAGGGCCTCTGACTGCGTCTAATCTCCTTGTTACCTGGAGGCATCGCCACGGCGATGTAAAGACAGCATGCGGCGGTTAGCGAGATCACGAGACGGGAGCCCAAAAAACCCGAGGATGGGGTACGGTGAGGTTCAAAGTTTCTGCCATGCATTGTGCCCTGAGAAGACGGTGCTGACAACACCTGCCTGGGAGGAAAAAAAAGAAAGGAATGAAAGGAGGAGAGAAGACAGAGACATTGAGACGCTTTCAAATCATTTCCTTTCTCCCCCCACTTTTGCGGAAAGCATCCCCTCCTCCCACACATCCCCCCCAGTTCAGACGGTGTTGTATCTTAAACTTTGCATGTAAAAGGGGTATTTTTTGTTGAGGCTTGTCACTTTCCTTGGTGTGTTTGTGTGCTTCTACTCAGGCAGGTTTGCATTTCATGCATGTGTGCACGTGTTTAAGTGGTGGGTAACTGAGGCAGGGGTCTTGGGCCTCTAAATAAGACATCAGCCTAAAGTTGTACACTTTCAACTTTTCTATTTTTCCTCCCTGCCCTCCGTCTGAGAGGCATTAGACCGTGGGAGAGGCAAATTGAGAGGGACGTGAGGACCAGAGATGCCTGTTTATTTGCTTGTACACGCTCCTTGAGCTATAAATTAGATGTCACCATTGTTACTTGTCATTTGATGATGTGGACGTGCTGCGGTCTCCCAAGCAGCGCTTTTGATTGTTTGTTCTTAACATCACTTAAATGAATGAGGGCCCCGCTGGCCTCCAGTCATCTGAATCTCATCTGTGATTGGCAGGTTGTTTGGCAGGCATGCTTGTTCTATTGTGTGTGTATTTGAGCATTTACAACCGTGTAGCACTGTCACATTGTATTGTTTGTACTGTATATTGTGATGGCGATAGTAATTATGGTATATGTTAACATGGCTTCTTTCGCCATTTATTTTTCAGTGCTTAAGTAAGTTTCATAAAAACTGTGGTCAGGGGAGAAAATGAGCTATCGCTAACAATTTTCTCAGTTTAAGTGAAAAGAAACTGTTCAGCTTGATTTGTCTTCCAAGGACAGGAACACTAGAATATGCTGTTAAGGAATGTGTGCTTGAAATTTGGACATTGTAACAGTTAATATTGCAACTTTGATATTTTTTGGTATAGTCCTAGTACTGCCAGGTTTACAGATAACTGATGCAGACAGAGGAGAGCAGCGAAGCAAGCTGGTTGTTCTTTAGCATAGCACTACCTTATACCAGCCTGTTCATGCCTTTTTAGATCAGCAGGGACTTATTGTGAAGTATTTATTTTTTACAGCTTAGACAGACAAAAAAACTCTACACCAAGTTGAACATAAACACAAACAGGAACATTTTTGCTCACTGTGGTTTGACAAGGGTTGTTTACAGCAAAGATTGTGTGTGTATGTGTCTCCCTAACCCCACTCTTGCCAGGCCACCCAGACTGGAAGCAAAGAGGAAAGCACCCAGTAGCTTACCTCCCTCCATGCAGAAAGAAAACACGGGTGGCTCGAGGTCTTAATAATACCAGCCACCGTGGCAGATATATAGGACTCAACTTTCCGCTTGGAGCACCCTCTTCACATTGAGTTAACATGACTGACAGGCTAAGCTTCATACACACTCTTACGGGCCGGCATACACACAAACATGCTACCACAAACACGCTCATAACTGCATAGACAAAAAGATCAAACAAACATGCACATGCAATGTTTTTTACACAGTCAAAGCAGTTGTTCAGTCAAAGGCATTGCTCTACCATAAAGGAGTGATGAATCCCCCCCATGCCTCCAGATGCATCACCTCCTTGTGTTTGTTTGCCTGTCATGCTTCCTTAATTGTTTCATCTGCCATGAATAAACACATCTCCTGTTGCATCTTTGTTTACACGCCATTCAGTAAGACGCTGCTGCCGTGGTGACAGTTTGTTTGTTTGCGTCTGCACCATAGACTAAAGGAAGGTAACTAGGCACAGGCGTGGTGTTGGGTACACATGCCGCAGGGAATTTTATATGTGGGGAAAATTTACAGGTGTGCATCGGCAACACCTGCTCACATCGTCATCCGGGGGAGAATTCATTCAGTTTAAATGAACATGTTCTTAATGCAAGGGTTCATTCACTGTATACCCGATGCACTGTGTCACTACTTACATACTACATACCGTTTTTTTGTGTTTTTAACTTCCAAGTGTAACTTTGTTTCAGCACAGATGAAAAATTGATCTGACATTTACAGCAAATAACACAACAAACTTCAGTGTAGATGTGAAAACAATGGATTGACACATTTCAACACTGTGGTAAAATATACATTAAAATTCACAACATCACATATATTTGTATACCTTGAAGTCGCAGGACATGATATGTAACTTTGGAGTGAGTGTAATGTAATGCCTGGGAGGGAGTGGTTGTGTTAGAGTTAGCTGGGTGGGGAATGTCCATTTTCTTTGCATGCTTGATGGTGCATCTGGTATCAGTGAGGTCTAGAGGGGAAAGGTGGCACTGTGATTTTTGATACTTCATTTCTTTGTTTGCTTGGTTATGCTCTTCTGCCAGATGGTAACTGACAGTTGGGATGCTTTGCAGAAGGCTGCTGTGGAAATTTTTTGTCTTAGTCTGTATTTCTGATGAATTTTACATCAAATGTAATCATAATTTACCTTTAAAAACACTCCACAACCCCCATGTAATCAAGCATTGGTTTACTTTAACAGCTCATAATATATATCTTTGAGGTTTCCAAGTTGCATATTCCATCTATTGTATTAAAGCCAAATATGAATAGTTCATTGGTGCTTATTAATACTGTATGTTTGCCCTTCTTTAACAGCAAAGTCCTGGGGAGTCATCTAAACAAGGCAGCTCCCTGTATTTGAAGCCATCTCAAAGCAATCGTAGGTGTCTCTTTTGAGAGAGAAAGTGTGAGCGCCAGGCAGAGAACAAGTGCGGAGGAGGAGGTTTCAGATCGGAGATGCCACAGTTCATATGTTGCAAGGTGATGAAGTGCTGATATCTGCCCTTAAAGAATATGTGCCCTGTGGACATGTGAGAGATTTATGTGTCTTTCTCCTTTTTTTTTTTCTCCACCCTATCCTTCAAAATTCAAACGTGCCACAACCAAAAAGGGGTTTGAAATATTCGCAGCCCCCGAAAGAATCGTCGTGACGATTCAGCTCGCAGGTTAAAAGTGTATATGCAAATGCAGGCTACATTAGAGCATGCACAGGTTGTTAATAAATTAACACGTGGCAGAAATAATTCAGTTTAGCGTGATGATTCTCGGGTACGAGCTGTCAGCTGTCGCATTGTTCCGGATGGAACGTGACGCTGAGATGGCAACACGAGCAGTGAACTGTGATGTTTTAGTGTACCTAGCTCTTCAGTCTCAGCACCCTGACACAATAACTGCCTTTTGCCGGCTCCCTTTTTTTTTTTTTTTTTTCATTCTGGAAAGAACACAAGGTTTAATTAAGGATGACTTTTAAAGAGAGGTTGACACTCCGCTTGTGCGCACACACACACACACACACACATGCACACAAACACCTCAGAAGCGGCTCGTGTTCTTTTGAATGTATTTGGCTAGTAGCAGAACCTACTGATACTGTGTTTTAGCGCGAGGTGCGTCTCTACTGTAACTTAAATTACTGTCTTTGGGTGAGCACCTCTCAATACGTTTCCCTTCAGAAACATTGATGATCACTGTTCAGACGACCGAGGGATCTCTTGCGGTGTAGTTGGGAAGAGCCGTGGGAGAGAGGCAGTATGTGGTGTGTTTCTACACTGGTTGCTGTGGTTGCTAAGCCCCTGATTGTAGGAAGGCATCTTGACGTTCCAGGCGAGGATGGTGTGTGACGCGTGGCACTTCCTCTCTTCCCTTTTCTTTGCCTCATCCCAGAGATTTGCATAGCAGGAACCCAGGGAGCTGACACTCTGTTTATGTAGCTCAAGGTGCAGGGGATCTGTGAGGTGTCAAGTGACTCACAGTCAAGTTTTTAATAAGCGCCATTTGTTCAATCTGCTGTTTAAACACTCCTGTCGCCTCTCTCTATATCCTTAAAGACTGTATGCCCCACTATCTTTTAATTAAGTCCCGGGCTAATGTGCCATTTAATTGACTAATCTGAGAGATTTTGTTTTCTCTAATTTACTTGAAAAACCATCACCGGCTAAGCTTTTTTAATATCGGTGCGATGAGGATGGATACTTAGTGGATGCCTCAGAAGTGAGTGTGGGGGTAGAAGGAGTTCTTGACAGGGAGAGAAACAAAGTAGCACTAACTCCTTCTAATTCCCATTAGCTTTGACAGAAGGCTGATAGCTAACTAGGCCATCATGCTGTTCTTGTTGAGGCTTTTTTTTTTTCTACAGGTATCTCTAAAGGAAAGAGTTTAGAATTTGAGTATGTGATTGCACATTGCAAATTTGGATCTCTCTTATACAAAGTGATTGTATTACTTTCTCTGGTTGAATTTACTGCCACGGATTGCCATGTGCGCCACTCAGGGGAAATGTCTTCAGCAGCAGGTTATGAGGAGAGGCCTATTCTCTGCTACAGGCTGGTGAAACAAAAGGCAAATTCAACAGTAAATTTTTCCAGTAGCTTTGCCAAACACTCGGGAGGGGAACATTCAGCTATGGCTCGGGATTCCATTCACTCTTCCAGTAAGGTGTGTGTGTGTGTGTGTGTGTGTGTGTGTGTGTGTGTGTGTGTGTGAATCAAAATAATACTGAAGAGTGATCGTAATCTAGAGTGATAGTAATCTGAAGTATTTTGTGAGCTACAATTGTTGATTGAGGCTTTGAGATTGTTAGCGTGAAGATCCGCAGCACAAGACCCCTTAGCAGCTACACTGAAATTGAGCAAGTCATTTTCTCTGAGATGCTGTGGAAAGAAGGCCACAGTGTCAGAGTGGCTATCTGTGCTGTAAGGAAGCAGTTCCAATCAAATCCAGAGCAGGGTTGAGAGGTGTCTGAGCCATGTCATGTAGCGTACATTTTCAAACACCAGGGTGACACGCAGCAGAGGTGTTTTGGAATATCCTGTGTGTATTTTTGAATGGATGTTCCCTCTGTTAATTCCTATTATAAATCAACTAAGTTGTCAAAGACAAGGTCATATTTAGACACCAAATGGAAAAAAATATGAGTGTCACTAACATATATAGTAAGGGGGATCATTCTTCCTGTATAAGCATGTTAATCAGTTTCTCAGGTCTGATTCAGAGTTGCCGTATGTAAGTCACACGCCTACGTACTACAGCCAAGACAAAGACTACGTGAGACAAGATGCTTGTATTCTGACTCATGTCATGCGGGTGCATAGCCCTGAGTTGGGGCGGTGTAGGGGAAAATATTTAAATGGGTTTAAATGGTTGCCAGGTTTCTGACATGTTTTTGTTTGTGCGGATTGGCGCTGTCAGATAGCTAGTCACATAACCTTTAAAAGAAACACTTGGCTTTAATTTCGAGAAATTTAAAATTCTATAGGCCTAAAGAGAAACATAGCGTAGATCGACTAGGCTGGGAAAAAAAGGAAATACAGAGTCAGGAGGCGTAGAATGAATCTTCATTGTAGTCTTTCAAACTACAACCACTGCATTCCACTCCTGTCAGCTCTTTTATTAGTGAAGTGTTTTTTGCCTTTATAAATCATCCATTGAACGCCAGGATATCAAAATCCCCCTCATTTTCAAACATCTATTCTTCTTGAGGGGATGGCAGAGAGCTATGGTTGGACTTCAAAAGGGAATAACACTGCATTTCAGCATTCAATATTTTTTAATCCTATTTGAAAAAAGCCTCCGAGAAGTTCATCAAGTTATTCTTTCATTACACATCAATGGAGCAGCTGTTCATCTTGATAACAACAGATTTGTGTCAGGTATCTGCTTTCCATCATTGGGAGAGCTATTGAACTGTTTGGGCTACATGTAAATTCTGAAATCAAATAGTGTTTGTGATTAAGGCAGGTCTACTGGGACCCAGGGCTAGGAATAGACAGATACCTATCGGCACCATGTTTGCATCATTTATAAAGCATTAATAAAATACTGAAAACCATTTAACACATTTTTAAAATGGGAATTACACGTTTTCCACTAGGCTACTTTATGGTCATTCTATGGAATAAACCAACTGTCTGGTTTTATTTAGAAAAGCAAATAGGATTGACAAATTTTACACAGAAAATTACACTGTATCTTGTTGCATAATGAAATGTGTTTTCACTCATCATGTTTCAGACTGAGAATCAAGCTTGAAATAATTTAAACTGGCAATGGTATTAGAAAATCTCCAGAGACGCAGCCCTCCTGTGACCAGTATCTATTACCAGACACAGACACATATGCACCACTGGTTTGCCAGAATTGCTCTTGTAATGGCCATACAGTGTTTTCCCAGAGAACCTCTTACAAAACTCACATCTATTTATACAAGACAAATATTTATTCATTCTAGCAGGACATATCTATTTGTTATATTGCATTTGATGAAATATGTTTCAGCTGTGGAAGTTTACACAAGCTTCTTATTAGGCATGTGAATCTGCCACACAGGTATTTTGATGTTATCTCAAGTCACTGTTCTTTTGTATTCATAATAGACTTGGAGGTTAAACTTGAAGCATGTTTGTTCTAAGCTACAATGAAGCATTGCAATTGATGTTTGGACACTGGAAGACTTTCCTTATATGTACAAGACGGTATTCTACAACGGGAACTTTGGCAATTTCAGAGAAAAACATTTTAAAGATGACAAGTTTGAAGATTGATAATCAGAAAATCTTCTTCAAATGCACGTTACTTATGGTTGAGTTCCTTATTACTACTAGTAGCAGTAGCATTGTAAACCTTGCCAACCTCAATTACCGTGACCTTTAGGGCCTCAAAGTTTAGGACATTTTTCTGAAGTGACATTTGTTAAAAATAGTAATTCCTAAGTGAAGTGCCTGGAATTTCAAATAGAAATCTCTCTCTCTGATGTTGCAAATTGCCTTGCAAACCATACCCTGCTAGTCTCAGGTGGCTCCTGTAATCCCCTGCTATCCTTCAGAGTCTCATACTTTATCACAAAATATTCAATATCTTCAAAGTGAGGGTGACCAAACTTTTTGACATTGATGGCCACAGAAAAAAATATATTAATGAAATGGAAGGGTAACATAAAATACATAGAAATTCAACATTTGTGAATATAAAAGATATGCTGAAGATATGCATTATAAGTTCAAACACAACACAGATTACAATTAAGTTGCAAAAGTTGTCTTTCTGGAATCCCTTGAAGGAACAATGAATAGATAAAAATAAATGTGTAGGAACAACTTTGGTCCATGGACCCCACACAGGACTTTTTATGATGAGTAAACAAACGTGCAATTACTGAACTGAAGCCATCCACTCTCAAAAGCATTGGTGAAGACACATGAGGGAAATATAACAGCTTGCCAGGATGTTGCGAAGATATCAAACACAAAATGGAATGGACTCTGGAACTTCCTATTGGTCTCAAATGGGCCTTCTTGACAGGGCTGGGATCCTGCTCAGACTCTGGTTCCCTTATGAAGGTCAAGCTACAGAGAACATCATTTGTAAACATAATGTTTCTATCATTACCTCCCATTAAGTCCCAGTGACCCTAACTGTACAATCACTCTCACAGACAATCCGTTTGTAGATTACCTAAGGTCACGGTGAGGGCATTCATAAGAGGTCAGTGCAATCAACCACTCAGCATTTCCTGTGATCATGGAGTACGTTAATGTCATATGAATAGAACGTCTGCAGTGCCTCCTGCAAGTGTATACAAAAGACATGCAGGTACTTGTCTTATTTGTGCTGCAGAGGACGTGGCCTGCATCAGCCCGTATAGTCTTTGTCTTTTCAAGATGTAAATATTGTCAAACAAGCCTGGGATTGCTGGTCGTTATGTTCCTCTTCTTCCTCTGTCTTTCATTGTAGGACTTCCAGTAAGGTAAAGCAAGACAGGGCTTCCCAAACGCATCTTCACTTCTCTCTACTTCACTCCTATCCAAATCAAATCAAATCAAATCAAATCAAATCAAATCAAATCAAATCAAATCAAATCAAATCAAATCAAATCAGTTACATTCAAATCATTAAATTCAAAATATTCAGTTCAGTTTCATTTCAACATTTTTATAGTCTAACCTGGCAAACATCTTATAATTAAGATGTTTTCATGACAGCTTTCCAATAATGTTCTGTTCAACCTTTCTCGAGTGTAAAACGTCCCATTCCACAGAATAACAAAATGTAATGATACTGTCCACTTCTCCCTTTCCCTCCTGTATCTCCCCTGCTCTGTATCTCTTGTGTTCTTCCTGTCTCAAGACAAATGAAGATATATGGTTGTAACACAGGTTGTAAAATTCAAAATGGATGTTTTGACATGAGACAATGATTTAGTGGTACCTCTCTAAATTATTCTGTAAAAGATTGTTCCAGGGATGATCGTTTACCTTGAAGTTATACATTATGTTTATATGATAGGACACCTTGACTGGTATTATGAATTACATTTATATTAAACTGCATATGGGTGTCATTGTGCTCCAATCCTCCATCTCAGCATTTCAAGTAATGGAGACCCCTAGAAATCTCTTTTCCTTCCTATGTATTGAATGTCACTGTCGTACCTGCAGAGCCTTTAGTTTTATTGTTATTTATGTACAAGATTTCTAAGAGCTCATACCTAAAACATGTACAGCTATAGGCCAGTAAGGCCACTCTTCAGTGTAATCAACTCTGCTATCAACCAATTACAGTACTGAAGCCTTCCTAGAGAACTGTGAACAGTTTCTTTTGTCAAAAAGGTTGGGAGCATTAGACGTCAAATCTCCCCTCCTGCACGGCGCTTGCTGTTTTAAACGGTTTCAAATCTTATTTCCTTACCATTTTTGAAGGAATCATATAAAGTGCTTTACCTGTCGCCTTGATGTTTTCCCCAACAAGTTCCTCAAAGAAGGCATTTTATCAATCGTATACAGCTCTCTGGCTACTGGTACTTTCCCTCCTGGTTTCAAACATGCAATCGTTCAACCCCTCCTTAAGAAACCCAGCCTTGATCAGCTCATCCTCAATAACCATAGACCATTTATATGAAACGTTATCAAGGAAGTAGTTTTTAGCTAACTGCTATTGTTTTCAAACAGCATTTTTAAAGTAACTAAGTATTATCTTTTGACAGCAGGTGCAGGAGATTGTTAAATTTGAATCCTTTTAGACCTCAGTGCAGCCTTCGATACCATTGACCATCCAATTTTAAGCACTGGCAGGGTATCACCGGCCCTGCTCTAGACTGGTTCATCTCCAACCTTTGCAATAGAACCTTTTCCATCACCAGGGCTCAATTCTTGGTCCAGCCCTTTTCTTACTTTACATGCTCCCCCTTAGCCATATAATCCATAAGCACCACATTTCACTGCTAAGCCGTTGATACCCAGTTATATCTCCTGTTAAATGATCCAAACATTCAAGTCATGTAGAGATCGACATGTTTTCCCCATCGCTCCAATTCCATTTGATCCCCGGTATCAAAGATGGAAAGCAGGCCAGGAGTGTGTTACAGGCATGGTCATGGATTGGTATGCAGATTGTGTGCGCAAAGCATGTGGGGATTGGCAGTGTGAAGCTGTAAATGTTTTATAGACAGGTCAGTGAAAACTAAGCATCTATGTCCATAGAAATAACCGGACTCTTTTTTAAGAAGAAGATTCATTTTAATAAGCCCACCACAAGTCTCCATGTCCATTTTTACTGAAGGTTGAGGGCATCTTGACCTGACTGGAATAACTGCAGAGAATCTAGATCACATCTGTTAGTATCTGGACATGCAGCCAAACTGGCTGAAAACAGGTCACTTCTGAAATAACCATTCAGCCAAACTCGGAAACTGTATTGGAGGAGAGCAGGTGGGATGGATAAAGAGTAGGAGAGAGAGAGAGAGAGAGAGAGAGAGAGAGAGAGAGAGAGAGAGAGAGAGAGAGAGAGAGAGAG
>CABFOQ010042888.1:0-11482 GCA_900660455.1 Gephyroberyx darwinii | reverse complement strand
AAGTGGGGTGGGGGAGTTTGAATTTTAGGATGGTTTCGGGGAGTTGGAGGCAGAGAACGGGAATGGAGGGATGGAAAGGGAGACGTCCAGAAGGAGTGGAGTAATCAGGCCATGTGGGATCCAGTGAACAAGAGACAGTTCTTCAGTAGCATGACACTTTTACAGTAATACTTTTATAAAATACATTACTGGCCATTAAAGAACGACAAGGAAGGGATCAATGAAATATTGTAAGCCTTAAACAAATCTTGTGTAATGGGACCGCCCCCCCTTTGTGACACACACACACACACACACACACACACACACACACACACAGGACAGCTCAGGACCAGACTCATTGTCAAACAGTCAAACGTGGACATCAGGCCACTGAGTCGGTAGCCATGGCAACAAGACAACGACTCTCACCTCTGTTTCTATCCCACTTTCAGCCGAGCTACACGTTTAGAAACATGACCACCCTACCCAGCAATGCCTGGCAATAAGTGTAGGCGACCCTCACAGCATCAAAAGAGAAGCATCTTGTACCCGGAAGGAGAGAGGGAATAAGTGAGTCAAGATTTCAGATTTGAAAGAGACAAACAGAGAATCATAAAACATACTGTATGAGAGACCTTGTGCATGTCTCTTTCAACAACTTTGTCAATTTTGGCATCGGTGTGTTATCTAAATACAGTTGACATGTCCAAGTCAAGTTGCTACTCTGGTTCCGCTCCACCCTTTGTCAGACTCTAGAGTATTATTTCTTTCAGCATGGCCGACGGGCCGTCCAAGGCCTTAATTCCTACTGAGACATTTACTCCACAGAGACAGAGAACAGGGCATGCAGCATTACAGCAACAATTTGAACTACTGTACAGTCCACGGCAACAATCCCTTTATATAGTCATCTGCTTGCAATACCTCTGATCTGCCTGTTGGCGGCGTTCCCTCTGTTTTCCCCACACCGTGCTCCTACTGGGGGTGCAATCCTGCGGTGCTCCCTGGCTTTTGTGCTCTACCTTGCTCTTACATGACAGCGTCCAGTAAGAGCACACAGGACGGACATGGTGTTTCTTGGTAGGTGGACACCGGGCACTGGATTTTCACACAACTTTCATTTTCAGAGACAACAACCGATGAGAGCAAATATCCTTTTGGGATGTGGAAGGAGAGGAGGCCATGTGAATTTGAGACCCTAAACCCCACATCTCCACTTCAAAAATAAATGTGCACAAACGAGTCGGACTCATAGTGCCGACGCCACCGCTCGTCTTTAAAACCCATGGCAACCTGCTAGCATTGTGGGGCGTGTGGAGTGGTTGTGGTTACTATGCTTACCCAGGGTGCACTTTGGGAGCGTGCCTGTTTCCACTCTCCATCTATCACTGATAATAATCCATCAGCAATTTCTTCAAACTTCTTCTTCTTCAAAAGCCAAAAGCATTCCCTTAATACTGTAGTAATTCAACTGTGTAACCTCATTGTTGTTTTTTTGCACTAGTTTATGGTGGAAAATCTAGTTACCATCTCATGTCGCTACATATTATACCTTATACCTTTTTGATTTCTTTCAGGGTACATGTGCTAATACGCACACTTTTGTCAAGGAAATGTGCCAAAAAGTAGACGGCTTTTGGGTGAGGGGGCGTGTTGAGGCTGTATCCAACCTTTCCTTATTTTAAGAGAACAGATTGTACTGAGGGGAATGATTGGAAATTTCAGTTTTGTGGGTTTTTGGTGACTGCATCAAGTATGAAGATGCCCTTTTACCTGAACTGAGGGCACAGGTCAGGCATGTTGGCATGCTTGCAAACAGTACATTCTGCAAGAACTCATGGAGTACATACTACTGTGGTACTGGGAGGGGTTTTGAATACAGGCACTTGGTCCCCCTTTGGCCCACTGGCCGTTAAGTTGAATGTCTGCCCGTTTGAGACAGAGGCGTGTCGGTGTAGATACTGTAAAGATGTATATGTAGGACTTATATGGTTGAGAGTTATTTATTTACCTAAAAATCATGACATTATTATGGAAATTTCAGGTGAATTATATTTCAAATATGTAGCATTTTCTTTGTCACTTTGGCGGTCATTCAGTCAATTGCTCTACGTAGGACCAACAATGGAAGTGTTTTTTTTTTTTTGTTTGTTTTACCAGTGCAATATTATTGTTCCAATCACAGTGAGGCAAAACCTCTATCACAGCAGGGGTACAATCTACCACGTGCAAGCTACGGGCAATTCAGTATGAAATCTCACACACACACACACACACACACACACATACACACACAGACACCACGTTCACTAATCACACCTCATGAAAACAATTTGTATCCAAGCCACTGTTGACCTCTGCTGTCTCTTTACTGAAGCTGATCGCTGAACATTTTCTAGCGCCGACTTCGCTGTTTTTCAAACTGGAATATTTTACTAAACCTTTGACTAAATGATGCAGGCAGGTTTTTCAGTCAGCGGTCGGGTGCACGGCGAAGGGAAACCCTCATCCAGACAAATACTGCTGCATGTCACCCAGCCAGATTGGAACTACTACATACTTAACAATAAATCAGTTGTGTTAACCACTATGTCCTTTACTGAAATACTATGTATCAAAACATACTGCTGGTTATATTTGAGATTATTAATTGTTGCCACTGTTGAATAGCGGCGATACGCTTGTAGGCCTTCACGGGTTGATCTTCTGTACAGTTTTACACTGCGCAGTCCAGTATTAGCTTTAGTTCTCCTGAGGAGTTTGTGGATTGAAGTGTTATTGATACCGTACAACACAAAGTTGTTTATGATGCATCCTTCATAGAGCATCAGCATAGGGGTGTTAAGTATTGCACCTAAAGTGGTAATGCTACATACTCGCTGTTGGCTGCTTGGTCATTTCCACCTATAGGCTTTGGCATGTTTTGTACATATAACCGGATCAGAACATTACAACTAGTTGCAAATAGGGTCGTACAATACATGCAAGGTGTAAAACTGTATATGGTGGCAATAATTCATATATATTTTGGATATATGCAGTGTTTGAGATGATCAATATTCAACTTTCACATGCTCAAATATAATAGTATTTCTATGTATTGGTTCTGCAGTATCCTATTATAGCTGTGTAGCTGAGCATAACTATTTTGTTTTTATTTACATGGCTCTGTTGCAAAACTATGATTTGTCCTTTTATACACAACATTGAATACCATTGGAAAAAGCACTGTGTGTACTTGAAATTTACAACACTAATATCAAAATTGCTTCTTGAAGTGATTTTGGTATAGCCAGTGTGTTGTTTTCAAATATAGGGTAGGTACTAATGTCTGCTAGTTTCCTAAATGCTTCATGTGCGGTCAGGCCAGTATCAGACTCCTGCCCAGTCTGGGGCCACAGCTTGCTCTATCATTGTCTGTTATGTGGAATAAATACAATTCGACAGTATCTTAATGTGTGTGTGTGTTTGTGTGCATGTGCGTGTTTTATAGCATTTTTCACTCAAAGTTTGTGTGACAGGAAACGTGGGTGACAGGCGGATTCAAACCTGCAATGCCACATTTACATGGCATACACCTTTAGCCCACCGAACAACCAAGATTATTTTTACAGCAATACATAAAACTGTCACTTATATTAGTCTAGTGCTTAACAGAAAATAGTCATATACAGTACTGTGCAAAAAGTCTTGGTCTTAGATGTTTATTTTTTGTTTTCTGCATTAGTGTTACATTACTACTCTTTAAAGTACATTTTTGTATATTTAAAAGTTCATTATTTTTGAAAGCATCTTCACTTCACAGAATTATTTTACACGCGCCTAAGACTTTTGCACAGTACTGTATATACCGAACCTGAACAGCTTTGAGTACATTTCCGGTGTTAGCCAAAGACGCCAACCACTGATGCACGCACACTACGCACACATGAAGTAGTCAACTACCACAATAAGAACAAAAATTAAATAAATACAGGAAACCAATTCAGTAAATCAGAACCTGACTTTATGAACTCTCGACAGTAAGTGCCTGTAAAATGTCAAATGAATAAATAAAAACAGCCTCTTGTCTGCATTGACCAATAAAGCGATCCAGCTCAACACTAATAGCATAAGCTCACAACCTCAAATTGAAACTTCTCTGAATAAATTAAACAGGTATAACAAAAACCAAGTAGCCTACAATAAAAAAAAAGATCATGGTCATTCTAACTCTTGGGACGATACAAGAGCTTTTTTCGGCCAACTAGAAATCACAGTTGTATATGGATATTATATGGAACACACTGAAATCAATAGTCGTTAATCTTAGTTCCAGTATTACATCTAATGCACATACATTAAGGTAATGTTTCTTTTACACTGCAGCAGCTCAGCCAAACCTCCGTCTGGTCTATACATTTGTTTCCCTTTTTTTAAATAAATCTGAGCGGAGATGTGGGAAAGAGAGAAACCTTATGTTGCCTTGTAAACATAACAAAATTGAGACTAGGCATGATGATATGTACAAAAATCTATTATGACAAGTAACATACAGTACTTGGGCCACATCCAATGTTCCCTCCAAGCCTGTGCCATGAAAGGTCTTCATTCCAACCAAACTCCTCAGGTTGAAGGTGATGATAACTACAATGATCTGCTGTAGTGTTTGGTTGGAATGAAGACCTGTAGACTCTTTCATGGCACGGAGGGAATACTGGTCATATCCCCGAAACACAATGGCGAAAATGAATGAAAGTTTCCTTTATTATCACTGGATGCATCCTTTGCATGGTTGGTTGCCAAAAAAGCAGATTTCAATTGACACATTTTGTTTTATGTACTAGGTTGCAATTAGCAATGTACAGACAAATCAAGTACATGAACAAAATGGACGTTTGAAAAGTGTGTGTTAACCACTGACCCTGGACGGGGTGATAGTTTAATAATTTCATTCATTTTCCCGAGAAGAAGGGGTGTTTGGATGCCAAGAAGTGACAAAACTATTTTGTCCCTTTACACTGAAAGAATTCAGTGTTTCTCCAAAAAGTCATCTTCTGCAAGAGAGCCCATCCCAAAAAAAACATTAATGGCAACAATATTTTAACATGAGTCTTGTGAAAGAACTGGTAGGGAAAACGCTATACAGTAGAAGAGTTGCGGACCTATTTACAGTTCACCTTAGAGGGTATGGCCAGCTCTGGAGGGAATCTGAATACATACAATCACAGTTGGGTTTGTACATGCAACATTTTCTGGGGGTCTGACCAACACCTTCTCATCAAGTCCAGATCCTTTTTAGTGTTCTGCATTCAATATTCTGAGGAGTTACTGTCTAGTTTTCACACACCTCATACCAGGGTTTCAATCAGTTGGTTAATTAAAAGTAGTCCAGAAGTGTGTAGGGGAGAACGGGGTAAAAAGAGCCACTTTTTGCATTCTGTGCTGCTACTATGGCAAAATAAATGTGTATTTATTTTAAACCATAATTACTATATATATTTAAGGTTGTTTTGCATTCACAGAAATTAGCCATCTTCACACCATTTTCCTTAGTTAATAGTTTTTGGAAGTACGACACATTAAACAAGTGAAAATGTCGTAGCACGCGAATGATGCAGGCACTGTAACATATTGTGTTGGGCTAATCGTTAACAAAATGCATCAAACCTCAAAGATTCATCAACGTCAGGCAGGTGGTGTAGCAGTTATGTCCTTTCAAAGTTAGAAATTTAGAGCTTTAATTATAGCTATTGTGATTTTAATAAAATGCCAGAACACCAAAATGCCAAAATGCAAGTTTCATTTCATCAAAATCAGACTGGTGGTGTTGAGATGTCACCGGAGATATCCCATTTGGCAAACAGATGCACAATATTGCAATATTGCACAAAAAGGCAATGGCTGTTTGCAAAATTGTCTGATTAACACAATAAAAATGTCTTCAAAACAAATAATTCTTTTTTTCTTTAAAGAGAAGCACTTGTGAGTTATCACATAACACAGCAACCTTGTACATACAGTCTACAGGAGGATGGAAGAGCAAAGAAAATCTGCTCTTTTTTTCTCTTTTTACAAATGGACGGATGAAGAACAAGAAGCAATGGGAGCCTGTACAGCAAAGAGATTGGGATAAGACCACACATTTGACATCATAGCTGAGGCAAACCAACTATTTCCTAAACAGTGACCCTATTCAATGCCAGGCCTTGACCTTCCTAAGGACAAGTCATATTCAAACATGTTTCACTGCTGTGATGGTGTTTGGGAAACTCTTGGTTGTGCCACACTGGAGAAAGCACGGTAACCAAGTATTGTAGTCAAATGTGGCAGATACCTGTGTGTGTGTCTATAGTGCACGAGGCCTCTTAGGGGTGATCTGTTTGCTAGCTTGCTCCTCTTCCTGCAGTGCAGAACGGAAAGACTTGACTTTATCTGAAAGGAGAGGACATCTCAGTGGGTAAATCACAGCAGTAAATGGATCAATCTATCAAGGATTACACGCAGAGTAAAATAATATGCATTATTTATTAGGCTTATTTGTATGACTGCTAACATTTGATGCTTGGACAGATGTTTTCAATATTCCGCCTTTTACCTCTTAGCTCAGTGAGAATGTCGATCTTCTGATCCAGGATTTGTTCTAGTTGGGTAGCGAATGAGTCTACGTCGTAGTCCACTTCCTCTGTCATTTCCAAAAGGACCTTCTCATCTTCCAGCCAGCGGATTGACTCCTGTACAGGACACAACGTAGTTAAACTCATCCACTCTATTGTGGCTGTGTGTGCGCATTGTGTTAAACCTTTGTATCAGAAGACATCTGACCAGTTCAGAGAATGGGAATAAGCGACATCTATCTCCAATGAACTTCTCTCCAAGATAGATCACTTGTGGATTTGTTATATTTTGAAAGAGCTTCAGCCCTGTAGTTTAATAATCACATCCCTCCATTGCCGAAGGCCCCACTGTACCTGGAACACAACCCTGTGGTCCTCCAGAACCTGCTCCTCCATTTCCACCAGCTGAGAGACCGCCTCGTGGAAAGTAAACAGCTGCGGGGAAACCTCCTCCTCCTACAGAGATCGCAGTCATGAGATAAGGATCCGTGTCTTAGACGAGTGGCTCTCAATTGTGCCGTCGTCGCCCAAGAGTCGTCGCGTTTTCATTTCATCAACACTCTAGCAGCAGCTTGTTTCTCTGATTATCATCTTCAACCAGTGAAATCAGCTGCTGTAGTGTTTGGTTGAAATGAAAACCTGCAAACTGGCAACATAGAGAGCCGCTGTCTTGGAACATTAATTGATATTTGCAATTGAGCAGACATAATGTATGTGTGTGTGTGTGTGTGTGTGTGTGCACGTGCGCGCGCCTTACATTCTGTTCGCAGAGAAGCTTGAGATCGTCTCTCTGTGGGGAGCTCCCCACCCCCCACTGAGCTTCCAGCACCTCCAACTGGTTGACGTTGTGCCCACCCTGACGGCACTCCAGCGCTGCCCCAGGGTCCACTGTGAGCTCCTTCACCCTGACAACACACAGTGCCGCTAGTAAAATAACAGCGTGGTACGGTACCGCTGAGGTAACTACTGCTGACGACAGAGACCCTGCATGCAATATACAGAATCCTAGTTGGTTAAACTGCTCGGCGTGCCAGGGGGAGTAATGATGAAACATTTCAAGCGTGAGCAAGGTGTACAGTTGCAACAGAAAAACATTTGCAACGTCAGTGTGGTGACAAACAAAATGACAAACGATCGACACACCATGCAGGTTTAATGAAATAAAGCATACAGGAAAAAAAACACGGGGCAGTGCAGGTAGTGAGGCCAACAATGATGAATGATCCAAGTCCCTTCCAATTAGTAAATGTCTTAGTGGACAGCAAGCAAGCAAATGTGGTTGTTGATGGGTAATGCCGCGTGACAACATAAAAGCGTTGCGGTGGCAACTTATTGGGTAGGGCACTGGGGAGAGACCTGGTGGGAGAGGTGGTAAAGTCATCGTACTCATAAGTAGGGGAGAGCTCAGAGCGGCTCCCTCCACCCCCGCTCTGGGAGAAGGGAATGTCGGAGGGGCTGATCCCAAACTCCTTCACTCTGGCGACGCGGTGGGAGAGAGACAGAGACAAACACACATCACCAACGAGAGATAATTACTTTCACCTTTATGTTGCTGACTTTGGGCTCACTGATGCAAACCAAATGTACTAAAGATGAAACTCAAAATCAAAGTGTCATTGGTACTGGCATTGTCCCAAAGAGGAAAAACCATGAGAGGTATTTCAGGTTGATGAATCTTTTGCACTCATATCAAGGAGGCGGAACGAGGAGAGAGTTCTTATTAGTTCTACCTATCACATCTGTAGCAAATACAACCCCTTTACAAACTACTGGCATTCCACATCTCCACAGGTTGTGGTATGATTAATATTTCTATAGAGTTGTTAAAGAGATGATATTGCTGTGGTCAAATCACAATCTATCAACACTAGGTCCATAAATTAGAAAGATTTGTTGGGAATGAAAATTAATTCATGCATTTAAGTTCTAAAAGCAAGAAATTGCTTCTTGGTGCCAACACAATATGCTATTTTATCAAGTGTAACCACTACCAAATTATGTGACAATATTAGCATCAAAACGTCTTGAGATATAAATGAAATGTAATATGAAATATAAACCAATATTTAATATTTAAGATCAGTGACAGCCAAGAAAGAAATTTGGCATTCATGCTTAGCCTATACTTGCTTGTGGCTTGTGGCCTGTAGTGCCACCTACTGACCATGTGTTCAGGAATGTACATATATTAGTTTATTTAGAATATTTAGTTTATTAGTTAGTTTGAGCTTGAGTAGAAACCTGAACAATAACACACTTAACTTATGTGAACTGTAACTACAATGAAAAAAAGATACAGAAAAAAAGATACAGTAATGTAAGCATATCAATGATAGCTGGTGCTAACATCTTGCAAAATTAATCAGATTATTATGCTTTTATAGCCTAGAAATGCTCTGAAAAATGCAGAAAAGTACTGAAAAAAATTATTAAAGTGGAACCATAACATTTTTTCAGCTAAGCCTGATCTATTAACAAATGTTTGCAAGTTTGTTCTCAAGTTTAAAAAAAAAAAAATGTAAAACCTTTTTTTCCCTTTTGTCCCAGTTCCCAAGAGTCTCTGATCTGTCTTACCTGTTGGCATATCTCAGTGTGTTCAGTGTGTTTTCACAAGACGCCATCCCAGGAGAGATAGTCGCAATCTAGAAACGGAAAGCTCAAAGAATGACATCCAGATTCCAGCCAAAACAACTAAAGGTTTTTATGATATTTTAAATAACAAGTTTTCCTTACCATGCATGTTCTGGAGTTCTCTCCTATGAAGGAGTCCCTCAGCACCTGGGTTAATTTGCTGGCTCTGAAGGGAGTGTGGGGTTTGTTTCGGCCCAGGGCTCGAATACACTCCTGCAGGAAACCAGAAACCTCGTCAACGGCCATGTTTACATACACAGTGTAACCCAGCTATTGGCTGTACTCCAGTTAAGGTCCTCTGGGTTAACTGTTTACATGCGATTGAGTATCCCTGTTGTCATGAATAAAGCAGTTACAGTTGTGGCAACTTTATTGGCACCCTCGCAATTGATGCAGATAATGTACAATATCTTCTGAAATAACTGGAAACTGAAACTTCTTTTGGGGCTCCGTTTTCATGCCAGTGCAACCGCTGTGCAGTCAATGTTCACCGGTGCATTAAAGGTGCTCTGAAGGTGAAGCTACTCTTTAATTCATGCTGTGCACATATATATGGCAAATAATCAAAATTGGCATTTAAATAATTCATATATTTCCAACGCGTCACCTGACAAGCTGACCTCTATTCCCCCAAAACCATTACCAACTATTTGAGGTGCCGTGTCGAGTCTGCACCTCCTGGACAGGAATATGGATTTCACAGACGACCAGGGAAGCAGAACAGACTGTTCTATCACTTTGAAATGAATAATTGGTTCATTTATATCATGTGGGCACCTGCAACCTGCCACAGGTGAGTTGAATTACACTGCCAACAAAATTGATTTGAATTGTTCTAAAAGGTACCAATAATCTTGGGCAGAACTGTAACAAAATATTCCTGACTACCTGTGGTGTCCCACCCACAGACAGAACAATCTGACCGCAAAAAATATGAAAAGGTGCTTACTTCTGTAACCCAATATTACTCAATATTATTAATAGTAAGTACTGCTTACTACCATGTTTGTTGACATCAAAATGTACCCGTAATGCTGTGCAAGTCTGAGTTTGAGATGGTGAAAACCAAAATTGAAAGGAGAAAGATCTTGCCATAGTAACCCGTTTAATATGGAGTAACTCAGGCATCTTAACCACGTTTCTAGTAATCAGTATGAGCTTACCTGGGTTATTCTAACCTAGTTATGACAGTTACATTAGTCGACCCCAAACCAGGTTACTTTAGTAACCGGGTGAAAACAGGGTTCTCTGTGACAACCTCACTCCATGACCAAAGTAAAGCACAGCAGCAAGACGATGATACTTGTGAGCTCCTTTAGTTAGTCGGCCCATTTAGCGATCATCTTACACCATACCAAGTTCTATGAAGGGCGCAGCTAAAAAGTGAATGCCAAAGTTGAAACAATTAGATTCCACAATTATTACCAGAAAATATGACAAACTATTCTAACCTTCACAGTTAAAAACCCTACTAAATGACATCTATGCTCAGGGTATTTGAAGTATTCAGACGGACCTTGAGTGCCAGCAAGCTCTTGTTGATCTCAGCTCCCTCTAGGCGAGTCTGGCGGTCAGCGCTGGATGTGTCCGCCCCTCTCTCGTTTCCCGCTAGGTCAATAAGCGAGAACTTGCCGTGCATCTTACCCCGCCGACGCAGGATAATCTGAAACACGGCATGGCTTCGAGATGAATGGGCATTGGCCGAGGTCTGACCAGAAGTCCTGAGGGAGAAAAAGGGAAGGAGAGAAAGAAAGAGGTTTGGAAAGGAGTGAGGACGACTCTAAATAGTGACTTTTCTTGAGAGCAGTATTTCTAACCTTCAGTCAGCAATTGAGTTACACAATACAACACCATTGTATGCAGAAGATGTGCCCCTGATACGAATGTGTCTGTACTTCTTCACAAGAACATTGGTATTCAACATAAAAAGGATGATGTGCATCTTGGCGCGGCACTAAGAGACAGAGCTTAAAAGTAAAGCTGCCAAACAAGAGTTATGAAGGTCAAGAAGCATGTGCATCACCATTGGCTTGACACCCGTCTATAGAACTCTGCAGGAGATGCCAGAGACTTTTTCCACCCCTCACCAATAAAGGCCCAGATTTCCCTTCACCCTCTTCTGAGACATCAGCATCTTGACATTAGCTTCTTGTTGCATCAGAGTCCACCATTTTCCAGTGATTCCTAGTCCCTCCCCCGACCTACATCCAGAGGTCAAATTCAAATTCTGCCACCAAATTTCCAGAAATTTCTTCACACCAGTTTCATAGTTT
>CABFOQ010042882.1:0-11367 GCA_900660455.1 Gephyroberyx darwinii | reverse complement strand
CAGGTTTGCTGTTATTGTTGCTTCAGTTTGTCAGAAGTGCCTGCAGTCTATCACTGTGTATATTCAACATGGCCTAAAGTATATGACAAGCCATTTTAGTATTTAATCACTCAAGTTAATATGAATTAAAACATTTATGTTGGATTTGTTTTTCACTTTTCAATTTATCCACCATGTTCTACTTCTTCAACTCCAGCTGCTCAGGTTTAACTAGTCAAATTGTAATAACTTATTGTAAATTGTAAAAATAAAGAAAAATGGATAGGTTAGAAAAAATATTTTGCTGATACCTTAAACTGTCATTCTAAGTCATAATTAAAGTTTTACTAGTTAAAATATCATTTTAAAATAATATATTATATTCATATAAAGTAACTTCTGTGTTTGTTGAATTTCACACAATAATATCACATCATTACACCCCTACCACAAAAGTTACATTTGTTCACTCTCTGGACTGTTGTCATTACAATGGCAAAGAGGATACGTCGATTTAAAAACAAGTGATCTGAGGTTATAGTGCTGTTGCATATGTGGCCCTGAAGCACAGGATAAGCCCGTTAGATGATGTTGGGTTGTTATTATTTGGTGCAGTCCTCCATCATGTCACAGGGAGGGCAGCAGCAGTCAAAGGGCCAAACTCATCCAGCCCATCACGTATTGTCACAACAACAGCGGCACAACAGCCACAGGCTACACATAACCATCATCACAAACAGCAGCAAACAATTTAAAACTGCTCCCATTCTCTTAATCCCCCCATCAGTATCCCAATCTTCTATGCTGAAGAGGCTAATGAACCTATTCAGCTGCGCCTATTTCCTGTAATAGTGCCATTACAAGTGGAAAAAAGGCCTTTCTGATTGCAGCTAATATATATTTTAATACTCAATGTCTAGCTCAATTGAATTACATATTACAAGCATCATCAAATTCACAGAAAATGGGCGGCATATAGGTCTTTTAGCCGAGACTCATTGTATGTTCCCCTGAATTTGACACACTAGATTTAACTTGGCTGTATTGCAATTGCTATACCACAATTGCAATTGGCTGGCATAATAGCACTGCCTTAATGGTCTTGTTAAAGGGCTTCAAGTATTGTTCATAGTACAAGCTTTACAGAAGAAGATTATAGGAAATTGATTGGAGCTAGGTAAGCCATATTTGAGTTTTCAACGTGGAATAATAGGTCAGGTTTGTAAAGAAATGACATGCAGTTGCAGCTTTCAACAAGTGCAGGAGTTCAAAGAAGCCCCATCCCACCCATTCTGGTTCCTTACCACCATCACCTGGGAACCCCGGCCAGGTTGACCTGTCCTCTCTGAGGTCAGCCATGAGTAATGGCCTCTAGGTGCTTCCCTCAGCCCACCCAATAGGTCTAAGGTGTGTGTGTGTATGTGTGTGTGTGTGTGTGTGTGTGTGTGTGAGAGAGAGAGCCTGTAGTGTAGTGTGAGCCTCATGAAGAATGAGTGTGTCTGTTCCCAGCAGGGAACTCTGTTAACCTTTGATTCTGAGAGAGGCTTCTAATAGCCTACTGCTATCTGTAGACACTGGGGGCTGTTAAGGCATCAATACAAACACTCATTATGAGGCAGTGTGTGTGTGTGTGTGTGTGAGAACTTCTGATATACTGGATATGTGTGTATATTTGTGTATGTGTGTGTGTGTGTGTGTGTGTGTGTATGTGTGTGTGTGTATTCGTACATACTTGTCACATTATGTGAATGGGATTTTCTGCTTTATTATATAGCACACAGCAGAGAGTGACAGGAAAAATGGAGAGAGATGTCATTTAATGTCACAATTAACATCACAAGCCAGATTCACGCACACAACTAGCACCCCTTCTCACTCACCAGTCACCAGGACCTCCGCTCCCACTTACTGATTCATGGTTATCTTATGGTTGTCGTTATCATTCTGTGCTTCATCTTAAGAAGTGATTTTTCTGTGACAATTGCTTGAGGTTGACAGTTAAATTAACACTGTCAATGGGAGTCGTCCCAAGCAGCAGCTAGTATCTCTGCATTACAACCTGCAGGTGGCCCAGAATGTTTTATAAAAAGTTATTTTCTGTGTATTTTCTAGCTCATTCACGTAACGTGCCATGTGACATACCATACAGGAATTAAGCTTTTAAATCTAAACCTGTGGTGACATGGTAACATGCTGAATGGGTCATAGAACATTAATATTTACCACAGGTAGTGTTTAAAGGGATTACATGAGTAGTGACCTGCAGCATGACCCCCCTCAGGTACAGCAGCATACCATGGGATTACCATTGTAAGTACACAACTGTGCCATCTGTGAAGAGAATGAAGCATGAAAGGTATTACATTATGTCTCTTAGGCTTCAGTCACTGGAGGACCAAGTGGGGACTGGAAATGTTCATTCAAAGACAAACACAGGAAAAGCAACAAACTTATTTAAAGAAGTAGAGTGTAGAAGCAGCAACCTCCAAGCCTATGTACTTGGACAAGCCGATTGTGAATCTTTGGCTAAGCATGGTTATACTTCCATGCTGTGAGGCTGTGTTGAAAGCCTCTATTCTTATTGCTTCTGCAAAGGCATAATGCAATAGTTTTTTTTTTCCTTTCTTCAGCTTCCCATTACTGCTGCACTCATACCTATAGTGCAAAGACATTTTCCTTGTGAATATACAGGTTTGAGTCTGTGAGTTTGTGTCCTCTACGCTACCTTGCGTTTCCCATTAACGTGTGATGCCTCAAGTCAAGTCAGTTCTTTTGTATCCATAATGTATTTTCTCCCCTGTCTTATTCTTGGCAGTGCCTATACAGAGCCTTTCCCAATGAGCCCTGTCTCTGCTGGGCTGTCAGCTGAGGAGGACCATGGGCGTACCTCAGAGGAAGAAGAGGGGAGTGTGGAGCAAGGTTATGACCGACAGGTAACATAACCTGTCAGTTTAATTTGACAGCCGAGTCAAATTAAACTGCAATAAAATGCTGCAATCCTGCTAGTAGAGTGCAGGGGTTGGAATTTCTTTTTAATGCAAATACAAGTTGAAGTGTAATTCAACATATATTGCGTCAAACGAGATTTGAACAAAAAATGAGGTTCTACCATAAGAGAAAAGAATGATGATTAATGATAATTATTGTTCTATATGAAAATGCATTATAAACACTCTAGCTCTGTGGCTTATATTCAAGAGTCAATCCTTTTACTATGCTAGAATACTATGTGCAATGGGGGCATACACAGGTCCAGAGTGATCTATTTGACACTTGTGAGTAAGTAGCTGCATGACCTTTTTTCCTGTGATTCACTGTAGACTGTGATAGTTGAAATGCATCAGATGGCCTGTATCCACTCCTGTCAGAATCCCCCCAGCTCCTCAGCCTTCCTTACAATCACAGGCAGCCATTTTACACTGGCCCAGAGATGGACCCCACCCGTCCCTCTGCCACAATAATATCAGGCCCCTCTACCCCCCTCCCATCATGTGATGCGTACTTCCTTGTTTTCTTCTTTTTCAAAAGAAAAAAAACAATAAAGCAGAGAGTAATAGAGAGGGGGTGATGGGGGGAGAGAGAGAGATACTTGATTTGGCCCGAGGAACAGATCCATTGGATAAAAGTGTGTTTTGGTTTAATTTTGAGGAAATGAGGAAATCAGTGTGCTATTAATGCTGTATTTGTGAAATGTCCCAGATAGGAAAAAATAACACTGACAAAGAACAGCAGCCTTGCCAGTAAATCCCTAAATGGCTGCGATGTTTTTGGCCTGGGTGTTTTGAGGCCTGTGATTAGCCTCTAAATCAATGGGCAGCATTGTTGTCACCACACACATGGCTTCTCATACATAATGCATCTGAATTTAAACGTCCCGTATTTGAAAAAGCTTTCACGTCTCTACCACACTCTAATGAAATAATCAGTCTTATTTTGACAGTGCAAAAAAAAAAAAAAAAGTGAATTTGCTTTTTCCGCGTTGCTGTTCCTATTAATGTTTGAGAGGAGTAAGTGCCCGCAGAGAGCCTTTAAACATTAGCCTTGTTCATTCATCTCCTACTTTTCTCCCTCGCTGTCACCCAGATTGATGGGCGATCCCGAGCATTCTACGTCGCCAAAGAGCTCGTTGACTCAGAGAGACTGTGAGTATCTGTTGCGCTAATAGATTTACCCATCGCACTGTTATCCCGAGCGCCCTCACACACAAACATGCTCTATCCATATCTGGGGTTTGGCTTTGTCTTTTGCTGCCTTTCTTTCCACTCTTGTTTTGCCAATATGCCTGTTTGCCTATTCTTCTCCTGCTCCGACAGTGTCCCTCCCTCTCCTCTTCATCACTGTCTAAACGAATTAATCGAGCTGCATGCATAGCAACTGACAGCCAATTACATGAGTGTCTTGTGTAAGTTATTGAACACCAGCCCTGCCCTTGCTAGACACTTAACCACTCTTCTCATGTACTTTCCTTGTACAATTTGAATAATTTAAGCACTCTTTGAAAAAGCTTAATACTGTTATGTAGGACGTTATGAGTTCCATTCACATTTTTAGCACATCTTATGTTTCTCTCTCTGCTTATTTTCCAGACATGTCAGTGCCCTCAAGCACCTTCAAGAGGTAGGAAAACCTGTCGTGATATTCAACCACTCACATGAGCTTATTCTTGAAAAGCCCCCTCTGTCCATGCCATTCATAGGTTCCAGAAAACCTAATGATGACATCACATCCTGTGTGTCTGCTCCCTAGTCTCTGTCTCCTCCTCCCTCTCCCTGCTGTAAGGCTGTGTTCAGGTTTATCAATGTTGTTGCAGCAAGGTCTACTTCCTGGTCCTGACATGGTTGACAGAGGTACTCAGAGGTAGTCAGTTGTAGGATGACGCAGTGTGTACGCTCCAGGCTCTCTTGTTGACGCTGTCCTTTGTAGCTTTACACAAACACTCACACACATTCCCACAGCCAGTCTACCTGGCACCCAAAGGTCACAAATAGGCTGTTGGAGCCTTTTAATTTGTGAGGGATGCACAGACTTAGCACCTTATGGCTAAACGGGTCTTGAAATAGAGACGTTCCCCCAAGAGAGTGTATTCAGTAGAGCAGCAGGACAGAGGATCATGAGGTGAGCTATGGTTGAGTTCCAGAGGTCAGCCGTGCATCACAGCCGGCTGTTGTCATCTATTTCCATCATTCCTCATTTACCGCCTGTCAGCACAAGTGCCCAGACCCCATCCCTGCAGAGTTAGATGGAAAGATGGATATTTACCAGAAAGACCACCTTCATATCTAGAATATAGAAACAGGTTAAGCAATGATTTAATTTTGATCAAAAAGGAAAGTCATACAAGGTTAGACATGGTAAACCATTTTGAGAGTGGTGTCAAAGTGTTGCTAAGCTGGTAGTATTTTGGCCAATTCAAAT
This sequence comes from Gephyroberyx darwinii, assembly GCA_900660455.1. Lineage (NCBI taxonomy): Eukaryota > Metazoa > Chordata > Actinopteri > Trachichthyiformes > Trachichthyidae > Gephyroberyx > Gephyroberyx darwinii. Next base: position 5,973 of record CABFOQ010042882.1, on the reverse strand, counting down.
GTGACAGATAGAATCACAGAATCCAGGGAAACCCATCACTCAGCCTGTACCATATACCCTTGAACAAGGTCATAACCTGAATTACTTATGTGTCCCCCCACCATGATTTATGATTGCCTGATTTGAATGCAAAAGCAGCTTCTTTATACAATTTGACGCCATTAAACAGCTGAGTAATGCAGACATTATGCATCAGTCCCCTGTAATGACTATACATCTGCGATCTCATCATGATGCTGAATTATACTCATTAGCTGCTGTGTGATGAAGTACAGGCAGATTCGTAAACTGCAAGTCAACAAGACCATCAGAAATGTTGTTTTGAGAATGTTCTCATCGTACCTCAAACTCTTTCATGTCTTATCTTTTTTTTTTTACAAATCCTGCATACTTGTCACTTGACTTACCACAAGCTTACTTTGAAAGCGACTGAGTAACCTTGGTTTCCCCTCATCTTCAATGTTGCTTGAATCTTTTTGCCACCTTTCAAAGGTGACATTCAAGGCTTTTTCATCATGCTGTTGCATAATGCATAGGTACAACACCAGGTTCTTATTATTCTTAAAGCTGCAAGTGATCTGTTGAGATATTAGTTACAGTTTGATTTAGACTGCAGTCATAATAGCATGAGATTACCTTAAAAATCAGTTCCTGTTTGACAGACACTAAGTCAGCACTCCATGACTGAACCTGCCCTGGGTATTCTAGGTGGGAGACACTCCACTGGTCCAACACACACACACACACGCACACACACACACATACACACCCACAAAAGGGTTGGGAAAAGAGTGAGACCACCGCACACACAGGCTATTGTTCCATTGTTTGATAAGGAATAACAAGAATACAAAGAATTTCCAGACCCTGTCCCCACATGGGAAATGAGGCTAGGCTCCTCTTCTGCAGGACTTTCCCAATAAGAGCTTCAACATATGACGCTCTGACCTGGTATTTCTTTGTTTGCAACCTGTGACCTAAATAGATTCTCCCTATTGAGTTCTGACTGAGCATAATTGGCTGCTCAACCAAGTGTTTAATGTTGCTTCTTGTCCTGCATTACCTGAAGAAAATAGGGATAAAGTGGTGAGTTGCTGGGCGAAATAGGAAAGGGCGAAATAAAACTGATTGATTGGAGATCTGTGAATGACAACTGAGTGTGTTTACGTGCACGTGATTGACCTGGGTGTCTGTGTGTGTGTGTGTCTGTGTGTGTCTGTGTACCCCTCGAGACAGAGCCAACCAGAGCCCCTAAGGTAGCAGCTCTGATCCACAGCAAAAGTGATGAATGCTAAGTCATATACGATCGATTGTGCATGATGAACGGCGTGCTCTGAAGCGCCCAGTGTCACCACATTATCTCACCACTACTGGGATGTCTCTATTTGTTTTATGTCTGTGTTTTCCTCAAAATTGGAATGGATGGGCTCCAGACACTTGCCCTTCACAGGCACTCTATGGCTTTATGTTATTTATGATCTTAGTTAGCCCAACAGCTACGCCCACAGAGACAACTGAGATTTGTTAAAGCCTTTTTGACACCACCTAATGTTTTTTTCTGTTTTGTCAGGTTTTTGCACTCACTGAGTAGATAAATAACCACTTCTGGACATTAATGCCCAGTTGCCATAACTCCTTATGTACTTGTCCTTATGGTCACTGCACTGCAGTAATTAAGACCTGTTCTGCTCAGCAACTTAACATGTTTTATGTCATGCCATTAGACATAAAGAGCCCAATGGAATTGAACTTAGGTCTATGTCAATGCAAAAATGAATAGTGGAACTATGTACCGCATTGAATCATTGAGTACCAAGGTCATTATGCAACAGCACCTGGTGTGTAATGTGCAGGCAATCCCGCCTTTCCTGGATGCCTGGACAGAGCCCAAATCAGGGGGGAAACATAGAGGTGATGGCGGGAGGGTGGCCGGAAGGATGTTTAGGAGGATCTGACCTTCCATCCTTCCTTTTCCCTGTTCATTCCTCATTCTTCTACCCCTTTCACTTCATCTACTCTCCCTGCACCTCTTTCTCCCACCCACTTTATCCCACTTAAAAATGTCTCTTGCCTCAATATCTCCTGTCTAATCCTCTCTTCTTTTCTTCCTCATTTTATGGTGTAGGACTTCAGGTCAGCGGTGGCCGAGGCAGTGGATGAGGTGGGGGAGCCGGTGCTAGAGGAGCAGAGGCTGGGGGAGATACTGGGCATGCTCCCCCAGGTCTACAGCCTCCACAGCAACATCCTCACTGACCTGGAGGAACACATCAGTCAGTGGTAAGAGACACAACAATGGTACTGTGACCTATTCTCAAACAAGCAGACCTACTGTATATGCTGTACACAGTCTCATACAGTTGCTACATACTCAATTTTTGTACTGTTTCATGCGTAGGAATACTATACTAATGTAGCCATAGTAGAAGTCCCACCATTTACATCCATGTAGCAATGTAACTCTGTTTCCCCACCCCCAAGAGGAGTTATTTGGAAAACTCTGACAGGCTTTGAGGCCACAAGACATCCTGCGTTTTGTCCCCTGCTTTAAAATAAGCCATGCTGAAGTTCCCCTGAGCAACACACTGAATCCCTAGCAGGTTTAGATGTGCAGTTAATGTAGCTGACTCCTGCAAAACACAAATTTCCCCTACATGGCATCAATATCACAGTAAATAGAGTATCACAAAATAAATAAAATGCTGTTTCCTGCTCTACTCGGTATAATTCAGTGCATATTGATCAGCCTCTCTGTCCTGAAATGAAAAATTCCCTCTAAAACACTTTAACAAGGTTAAAAACAGCCGACTAACTGAAGTAGAAGTTGACGAGGCAGGTTGAGGGAAAGTAAATCACAACACACATCACAAAACAACTCCTGGGATGCATTGGACGCTACACATTGATGATATCTAACAGTAAAAGTATATGAGGGTTTTTCCTAAAGTCCTAAAAATCACACAGTACAGTATACAGTCCAAGAGAACTCATCCCCACTGTAATTTCCCTGTCTGCGTAGGGAGGAGAGCCAGAGGGTGGTAGACGTGATCCTGTCTCGTCGGGAGGACTTTGGAGTGTTTGACACCTATATCTCTGAGTATGACCGCAGCATGTCCCTACTGGAGGAGAGCTGCAGGAACAACCCTGCCTTTGCTGACATCATCAAGAGATTTGAGGTAAAATCTGGATAAAGAGTAGAAGCCTGACCAGTTTAGCTGTTCTAGCTCTAAGGCATTGCATTGACCGCCTTGCATCTGCCTGCCGTTGGACTTATTGTATTTCCCATTGTCTTTCCTTGTTGATACGTTTTTACGATCATGTACTGAGCGTTAGTTACATGTGGGGTTTGTGTTGAAGGCATTGCATGATACCAAAAGAACCTTTTTGTAAAGAGTAACAGGAGGAAGTATTTTGGCTGTCACAGAGAGAATCTTCGCCGGTTCACCTTTCATGTTTGTGGAGGGAAATTGTAGCGTTGTGGGTGTTATTACCAGAACAGAGATTTAACCAGGTTTTTCTCCTGGCGTTCACTCAACAGCTCTCGGCTTAGGTTTTGTCACCCAGCTTCCGTGGGGAGATAATGGCCTTTCTAAACCCTCTCTATCCTGCTCCTCTCCACAGGACTGACCTTTCCACTGTCAGACACTCATATTTTATACCCTCCCAACACCAAACACTCATTCTTTGTCCAACATGGATCTCTTTATCTCCGCTCCTCCCTGAAGAATAGGGAAGTAGGATTTGGCTGGATTGTGTTGGAATATAAATTCAGCAGGGCTTTTTAATGCACTCACAGTGGACACACCTGGTTCTCTTATTCAACACTGCATCCATGCGTTGAATGGGAATGTGTATGGTCGAAGTTGCTAATAATAAGGATATTGACCATTATTAACTAAAGGACAGGCTATTAAGAGAGCCTATAGATAAGACCACAGAGATGCAGCAATAGATTTCTCATTTGCGTGCAGCCATGTCCTGGTCTACAGTATTGATTCACTGTTCATGGAGCTGAAACCACTTGGTAGCAGCACACAGGTCACCTTGAAGAGAAATTATTTTATTAGGTGTTTGCTGAGCAATCAAAGGATAGTTTATATACTGTACATAGAGGCTGTATTTCAAACTGTGTAATACATCTAAATTATTATTAAAAGTCTTTTTTATTTTTATTATTAATTTATTATTATTAAAAGACTCTTAGGCTAAATATATAGACTTTTTGTTTGGGTGTCACAGCAGTACCTGTTCACCTCCCTACCCAAATTCATGAGTGAACGGTTCCATGCTACACGTTGATCTGCTGTGTGGCTGACACAATGGTTCCAGGCGTTTCTACATTGATTAGAAAAGCAACCGGACAAGGCACCAACTGTCTCTTCTCATGAATGTGCAGTAGCAGCTGCTCCTTTCCAGAAATACGTGTCTCTGCCACATTATAGTACAGCTAATGTGAAGAGGAGGGAGAGGAGGTTAGGGATGAAGCCACTGTCATGGTAGGTAACCACTGACCTAGTGTCTTACAGCATGTATAACAGAGGGTGTTTTCACACCTTGTCTGTTTCAGACATTAGCGGGATTGGATTTAGCCTACGATAACCTTGATCAAAGTCATTAATGTGTCTATTTGTTTTAGCCTTATGAATTTGATTGTTGTTCCTTTTCACATCCTAAAGCACAAATTGCCTCCTATGGTAAAAATGGGTTGACTTGCAAAGAGAGAGTTTTTTTCAATATAAATGAATAGATGGGAATGCAAAGAGAGCTATGTTTTTTGTTGGTACTCTTTTTGGTCCATGAAAAGACTGAGTATGATTCATTTAAAAGAACTATATATGAAAACACCCAGAGGCATGTTCAATAGCAGAACCTTTTCTCAGAGGAAAATTCCCTATAGATGCTATCTTGCACTGCATATTTCTATAGGTTTCCCACCTTGCAAATACGCCTGCAGCCTGCAGTCTGCAGTCTGCAGCCTGCAGTCTGCAGTCTGCAGTCTGCAGTCTGTCCTCCTCATCTTCTCACACCAGGGCATTTTGCGTGAGGTGAAAGTGTGTGATGGATGTTGTGCTCTATCAGAGGACTGCCTTGAGACTTTGAGTGTATGTGTGTGACCCCTCTGTAATGAGGGAGAAGGAGGGCCAAGGGAGAGCGAAGAGGTTCACACAGGTCACTGGATACTAGACCTACTGTACCACTGAGAGGGACACTGATCATTTAGCTGGAATGCAAGCCATTTGGATACTTGTTCATAGGGGATTTCAATGTTTCATTTACTGTTTGCTGTTATTTTTGTGAATTTTAAAGGTTCATTCTCTATCATTTTTAGCTTTCTCTTTCAATCCTTCAATCCTCACATCCCTCATAATCTCTCATTCCCCTCATCTCTATCTCTTTCTCTATCTCCCTCTGTCTCCGCCCCCCCCCGTCCCCCCCACTGTCTTGGTGCTGTAAGGTGGGGTCCAGCAGTGTAGCTGCTAGTAATTTCATTGTGGATGTGGTGATGACAGTGATAAAGTAGCCACGGACCCTGATCAGATCACTGCTAGACCCTTACCGGATTAAAGCCTCCTCTCCACAGCCAGCTGCTCGTTTACTGGACCATCTATAAACATCAGCCAATACACTGTGGTGTGTGTGGGCGCGGGTGTGTTTGTGTGTTTGTTCATGTGTGTTGGCGTGCATGTGCTTAACCATGTGTGTAAATATACACGTGTGTCTACCTGAGTGTGTGACAGTAGAGTGTTAGCATGTTTGTGCATCGGTGTATTTGTATCAAAATGCTTTTTTACTTTTTTATTTTATTTTTCTTTGCATCGACACACACAAAAGGTGTGGATCTTGTGACACTGTTAATATTGAATATCTTTGCAAATCATCTCAGTGTGGATTTATATTCATGTCATGGCCCATGTTTGTATAAAGCTTGTATGCTCCCTTGTGAAGAAGCCCTGGAGGAGGAGGGGGGAGGGGGGC
>CABFOQ010042870.1:0-14455 GCA_900660455.1 Gephyroberyx darwinii | reverse complement strand
ACATTAACTCCCTATATAACCAGTAAGCCTGTAACAGGTTTCTTTGCGCCAACACATAGTGATAATTTAAAGCCTATCCATGTATATGTACAAACTATTGTCTATTAGATGATATAACACTGTAGCATCATATTTCCTCTACATATGGTTCTTGAACCATATTAATTACTTCAATCCTTCTATTACAGCCATAAGGGCGGAAAGCGAAAGCATAATGCAACACTGCAGATCTGGTATCTGTTTCCACAGCAACAGATATTGAATTACATAGAGGCCCACAGGTGGTGGACTTTAAACCTATAGGTGGAGAGACAGATGAGTCACAGTCACTCACCTTCCTGGAGAGAAACGGGAAGTGTCTGCAAAAATGGTAAGAGTAACAATTCCTATTTACTACGTTTTTCTAAAAATGTTTTGTGTTTAATGTGACTCAAGTTTCTCTGCTCTTACCTGCCAAATGATGTGATCTGTCACTTTGCAGGCTAAGTTCTTCTCACCAGCTCAAATCAACGGTATGGCTACTGTTACCAACTTAGCTTTTATGTTTGTAAGACACTATTAGGCAATCTGAAATGTTTTAATTTGTTATAGTATGACAAATGTAAATGTATAACAGATACATTTACATTTATCATACATTTATCAATCATAATGAATAGATAGTTAGCTTAACAATCATTGGAAATGAATAAAATTTAGGAAGCACATGTCCATGTGATAGACAAGGGTCAAAGTGTGATCTTATACACTTCCTATGAACTAAAGATAATGTATTTTGAATTTCACCTCCCATCATTGATCACACTTTTAAAAAAAAAGACTGAAAAATGTATTACTGACATGACCGTTTTAAAGTACTAAACAAACCTGCTATTGTGTGGTGAATAGACTAGATGCAGTACATTCTTGACTACATAATTACAAAAAAAGAAAAAAAAAGAATACACATAGGAATACACAAGTATTGTTTTTTTTTTAATAGTTTTTTATTGTTTATCGTATCGTTTTTATATATATGTATATATATGTATATATATATAAACACATATCCCGTTTCCCTGCAGAATTCAAGGAGTGTTTCTCCTTGTATGACAAGAGGCAGAAGGGCAAGATTGACACCAAGGACCTGATCACAGTCATGCGCTGCCTGGGTACCAGCCCTACGTTTGGTGAAATCGAGAGACATCTCCAGGTCCACAAAATTGGTACAGTGCAATGTATAGCTCATGTACTTGAGGACAAGTAGAGTTTGCTTGGTTCGGGTGTAGACAGTCTGAAGGTCTGAAAAGCCATTGGGAAATACTTTGAGGTGACTTTCATTTACATAGTCTATACTTGTGCGGGACAGCCAAATAAGTATAGTAACTATTCCCTGCATTTCCACCCTGGAAGCTGAGATAGGTTGGAGATTGTGCATTCACATATCTCTAAAGGCAAAACCCCACCCAGAGTAATTACATTACGTAAGGTGTATATACAGCTACTTCTTTTGTGTTTGTTTTTTGGGGTGTTAGAAATGTCTCCAAAACAAATTCAATGAAAGAGTGCCTCATTGCATTCAGCTAGGTGCTAGCCTTGCATTAAGAAACCAACAGACTCTATTCTTTGTTTTTGCCCTTTTTGTTTCTTAACCTTTAAAGTAGTCTAAAGCAGACACTCAGCAGAAAAGAATAAGGTTCTACAATCACAACGTTTATATCCCCTAATAGCACTTGAAATCAGCTATATTCCAGAAGTTGCATCTTTTGTAGTTTGGGTACAAATGATGTGAATTTAGTGTCTTTCAAAAGTTACTAATACTTAACTAATTTCAAGATTATTTGAATTATTGTATTATTTATTCCATTTACAGCATGGAATAGACTTATTCTGGCCTATATTCTTGTTTAGAAAAGGCGAGCGAGCTTGACTTCTCCACTTTCCTGACCATGATGCACAGACAAATGCAACAGGAGGACCCCAAGTCAGAAATCCTGGAGGCCTTGAGGATGACAGACAAGCATAAGAAAGGATATATCCAGGCATCTGAGCTACGGGCCAAGCTCACTATGCTAGGGGAGAAGCTCACAGACAAAGAAGGTGGGTTCAACAAATGTTGATTGTGCATTAGCCACCAACCTTGGGTTGAAAATCTGTAGGATGTGCAAGCTGTTCATTTCCATCTATCATCAATAAATATAATGAACAAGACAACAGACTGCACAAAAGCACCAAGTAGCTGGATTAGGTGTGTTAGAGCAAAAACATTTGCTTTATTTTGAGGGTATGTTCAGCCATATTGAATGATTAAAGAACTGCTGCCATTTTTATACACAGGGCCCTCATGTCACCATGCTCTTGGTATGGTATATAATAGTCTCATTTCACATCCAAAGTATTGAGAATGGAGCCAAAATACTTTTGGAACAAGGACCTCAAAAGACAAGGACCTCTGCATAGATGCTGTTAGCCTTGCATCAATGTTGATGTTTGTTTTGCTGAGCTCTGTGTGGGATCCTTAAAGCTAAAAGCATGCTAGACAGATTGCTTAAGGCAGGGAATCAGTCAGAGGTGGTCTTAGTTTGATGTGATCTGTTCAGATTAAAACCAGCCCATAGCAACCAAGAGTGAGTATTTATTGATTGCTAGGAATGTCTCAGTATGTACTAGAATATTACAAGTGCAAGCATTCTTACAATTAAATTAAAGTATCATAAAAAAGTAAAGAGTACTGAGAGTGAGCAGTTCTCAGCCACTTCCCAGAGGGGAAACAGCCAAAAGAGTGGTTGGATTCCCAGCCTTTTCTGGCATATAGTGAAGCCACCGATAATAGAGGGCTGTTGGCCAACAGCCATTTGAGACCATCAAGCCACTCTAACATCCACCACTCTGTCCTTAGTGGCTGCCTCCCCAAACCTCAGTGGAGAGGATGATGGCACTCAATTGTCACCTTAATTGGTCATCACCTTCTGTAATGCACAAAACGCCTCGACCTGCTGAGGACAGAAAAGCCTGTTGTGGGCTTAAGTGATGATACTACTATTGCAGGGCTTGATCTGGGTTTTGGTGAACGTTTAAATGTTAAAAGGAATGATATATCAAAGCTAAAGTAATGGCACACCAATTTCCAAGCTAACTGCTGAAAGAAATAAAGAAATTGGATTTTGAAATTTTATGGGAAAGTATTTGCAAACACGAACAACTGAACCTTTGAGGTCGTCAAGACGCAATATCTGAAGCACAGAAAATAGAATGGGAAAGATGCTGATGCCAAAAGAGAAATTTTGGTGGGCTAAAGGTCCATTTCTGTGGCCTTACCATATGATAAAGCACCTTCCCATTATCTGTGTGTGGAGCAGCTCCGGATTTCACAGTTATGAGTTTTAGTTCTCTCGTTTGTCTTTTGGAGAGAGTTGTTCACGTTCAAAAATAATTGATTGCACCAGGTTAGTAACATTTATGAATTCCTACACTGAATGGCATTCCCCTTTAACTGGAATTTAGAGAATCATTTTGTCATGCATAGAGCAGATCTGATTTGATGACAACTGTTCATAAACGTCATACATGCTCACAGGATTGGCTCAGCATAGAGGTTACCAGTTCTAAATTTCGAAGGAGCTGTCAGGCAGTCAGAAACTCCCACAGGCAAAGACAACGGAGGCTGACAACCCAAAATTGCACCTGACAATGGTTTGCCACCTAATTCTGAATAATCATGGAAGACAGGCACCCCAATGAGTTTTCAGGCAGGATTCTTTCTTGCCAAGTTCATTTATTAAGTTGTTTTCCCTTTCTTTGCTTCCAGTGGATGATTTGTTCAAAGAGGCAAACATCAAGTCTAATGGAACCGTCAACTATGAGGAGTTAACCCGGATGGTAACGCTGCCGCCCGTTGATTACTGAGTCTCAAAAGAAGACACTCATTTGTTCATGTCAGGGAATGACAGCCACGCTGAGGAATCAGTACTTGGCAGACTGATAAAACTGGAAATTTTAGCTTGAGCTTTCTTTAGTTTCATTTATGATTACTCACTGTGATTAACTAATTCATGTGCAGAACTTGGTGGTCAGGCACAGGGCATGCACTGTACATCCAATTGATGTAAAGTAATGGCAAACAATTGTCTGCATGTCTGTTTTCTTGTATTTAAAGTACAGTTTTAATTTGAAACAGTTTTAATTTAGATGTAGTGTCCCATATGGTATTATGGATTTGCTTCTGCATGATTGTGATTCATATTTAAATCCTTTTTTATGATGTAGTACCTCCTAATTTCATTATCAGTTATATTATATCATTATCATTATATCAGTTATAATATCAGGCATTATCAGTTTTATACACAGTTGAAATTCCTGGATGAAAATACTGGATTGCTTTATTGGAAAATGTATTTTGAATGGTTGACTTAAAAGCCATGTCTCTTTCCCCAAGGAGTTTGGCTGTTCTGTCTTTTCAAATGCTTCATGCATAATTACTAAGAATTTCAGACCTGTGACCTCTGCATCTCAGAGACTTGATAAAATAAGTTATTGCCTTTCTCTTAAAAACAGCACTACCATATAATGTCTTTCACATTTTTTTAATTAGAGTGGTATAAAGCACAATCTATACACATCCATGTGCAATAATAAAAACACATTACCGATTATTATAAGAGTAACATTTTCCTCCCCAAACGTCATTGCTGCATGGCTTATGAACAGTTAATTTAAATGGAGTTTACATTTTTTTGCTAAGGTTGTAGCACCAAAACAAAAGAAGCCTTTGACTGCCTTGATGAATGAGCCAAATACCAATTATGAATGATACAGTAGTCATTTGTAAAGAATACACATATCAACTGCAGGTAAGCACTGTTGAAGCCTCTTGGCAATGCTGTATTGCTTTTGCTCTTTCAAAACCAAAATATGACTAAGGTAACTGAAATTCAAAAGTACAGAAATAGAATCAGTTCAACAAACAAAAGTGTGAAAAGATGCGAAAATAAGGTCTCAGAGTAAGTTCCAATCCAGTCCAGTCAAACATCAACTGTATGTAAGTGCTGCAATCGGAATATGTTTAAACTGAACATGAATACACTCTGTAAGAAATTCCTGAGGACATTTCTTAATGGATAAAATTTAGAGATTACAAGTCGACAAAAAAAAAAAAGTCTGAAAAGTTGGTATTTGTATTCATAACTGCACTAGGCGGCATATGAAATACTCAAACTGCTTGTTCCCAGCACCCTACCCTGTGTCACCAAGCTTTAAAGGATTGCATTTCTGTGTCCATTTTGTTGTTAAGTGGTGTATTTCTTTCCCGCAGATAACTGGCCAAACGTAGTGACTTATTGTCAACATTTCCAATGCAGCTACAATCAGTTTGACAGAATTTTTTCCCAGCTATCTAAAACATCGGTAAACGTCAGGTTTTGGTGTCAGCCCCTCAGAATTAAAGGGCTTCTTTCTAGACCGACGCTGAACATTCAAAAGTAGGTGGAAAAGCCAAATTGCATTTGACACATTTCAAAATATTTCAAACCATCATGCCCCTGGAGGGGCAGCATACAACAGGATGGAATAAAAGCAAAGAAATAATTTCCGCAACCACCCTCCCTGCATGCGTGTGTGTATTTAGCGGCCACCACTTCCGGTATGCTGTGTGTGACAAATGTGGATTAATAAAGCGTGTTCTTCTTCTTCTTCTTCTTCTTTAGGCATGAGGTTGAGGGAAAGTGGGTACATCAAAAAGTAAAGGACAACACCTCATCACAAAATACCTCCTGGAATTCACCCAACATCGTAGATTGATTATGTGTAAGAGTATCTGAGAGTGGAATTTTCCTTTAACCAAATTTTAACTAGTTTGTTTACACTCGCGTGAGGAAAGCACACAGGTTTGCATGAAATGATGTTACTTTCTATGGATGTCTTAAACTACGAAAACTCAACATAGACCTATCATGATCTACTCATTTAATAGATCAAATATTCATTTTCAGTTGTAGCAGTGCTTCTCTAGCATGAATTATATAAAGTGATTGTGTGTAAATATTACTGTAGCCTGTATATTTCATATAGTGAAATATAGTCCCTACTCCCATAACTAGGCTTCAGTGACTTCAAATCAAACACTAAATATGCACAATAATACTGACTTGTGCTTATTTTGTCACCGTCAGATTATGCCGCCCATGTTCTGCTATCACTCATTTAGATTGCCTTTTTATATAATGGGGTACCAGTAACATTTACTTGATATTTATAGCTGTAGAAGAGAATTGTGTGTGTCATTAGCAAATCACAAAATGTCAATCTCAATTGTCAAAATGTCAATATCAGTAATTGCAGAATTTAAATTATTTATAGTTCTGAATCAATAGGTCTATTCATAGGCCAATCTATAGCCTATAGGCCACAACAACTTATTTTCACTTATTATAGCATAGTGAAACAGTATTGATGTTTTTCTCCAGAGGAGAATGATGTGTTATGTTTTTCTTCAAAATAACAATACGTTGAATAGGCATTCAACCTTTTTCTTAACAAAAGATATCAGACCAAAGAAGAACTACAGCCGGTAAGCTGTAACTACAGAGTAGTACAGAGCAGCACTGCAGCTGCCTTGGCTGGGACGGGCATATTTTCCTAGATTAGTCTGAGGCCTAAATACTGAAACATGCACTTGTTGGTATTGAATCCCATCTGTGCAGACTACAAATGCATTAGTACTAACTACACATTTGAAAGCATAAATGAATGGAACAGGCAAAAAATGAATTACCAGTGAGAGTTCAAATCTTCCAAAACAACAAGAAAATTGTAAATAAAAAAACTATGGTCAAAAAAATATAAAATACATAATTAATACAGAGGCATTTCCTTAATAGACAGTAAACCTATTGTGCTGTGATATATGACACTAAAGTTATTCCAAAAATTCCCGCCATTTTAACAAAGAACAGTTCTTCAATTCAACATATATTTCAATTTAGAGGCAATCAAGTGGCTAATGAAAAAATGATATCCAATTACATGATCTTCAAGTAGATAAGGCACTGGGCCTGCCAATACCTGATCCAAATATATGTGGAACCTGTGTGGCCTCTAGCACCAAGCGATTTCTGCAGCACCTCTTTTCACATTTACATTTTGCTTGTATTTAAAGTTGTAAAAGCATTACACGCCTGTTACCGGTCTGACATAGCTACAAAGCATTTTACAAGCTGCAGTGGACATTGTAATCTATTAAGACTCAAAAGTATTTATAAATTGTAGCGGTTTGATTAATCAATTGGAGTGCCAGTCAGGACAAGCCTGACAATTGTCAAACCAACAAAGGGTGCATTTCGAGGCATTTATGCAGCACTTACTTTTGCCTCGTAATACTTGTACCACATTCTAAGTAAAACCACTTTATAAACTGTACAGTTTCTGCTGCTGTCAAATAAAATCATTGTACCAACCATAAGGTTATTAGTGGTTGAGCTACATGCGTAATAACTGCATTAGTACGCTAGTCATACCATGTCTCCTGTTGCTGCAGATATGAGACTTTTCTCAAATCATACAATGTCACTCTGGTCAATTAATATAATGCAAAAAGTGCAAACCGATATGTACATTTTCATAGTTTTGCAAAATAATTCCATCGATGCTTTTTTACAGTTTAGATAAATTTCTGCCCCGTATAACACTTCACCAGCAAAGACATGCAGTGAGGATGAGCCATAATTAGACCATTTTTAGTGATATTCTCATTTCTTTCTCTGACTGGATTCTAAAGGAGCTGTACAAGCGGTGTATAATTGCATGCTGCATGTATGTGCCTGAGAAAAGTGTGCATCTATCAATTCAATCAGAGAGTATGGAAGCGAGCTTAACAAAGTCCAAATTGCCTCAGCGACGAGAGGTGCGGTCGTTGCCACGGGAACGCTGGCTGCAGGTTTTGCAGCATTGTGATCGCACAGTTGACAAGTGGCAGCGGCCCAACCAATGGAGAGTCTGACAGAAGCGGAACGTAAGGCGATCACGAAGACATACCATGCCTGAGAGAGAGAGAGAGAGAGAGAGAGAGAGAGAGAGAGAGAGAGAGAGAGAGAGAGATAGAGAGAGAGAGAGAGAGAGAGAGAGAGAGAGAGAGAGAGAGAGAGAGAGACAGAGAGAGAGACAGAGAGAGAGACAGAGAGAGACAGAGAGAGAGACAGAGAGAGAGAGAGACAGAGAGAGACAGAGAGAGAGAGAGAGAGAGAGAGAGAGAGAGAGAGAGATATCATTTAATTACTTTAATTCGGCATGACTTGCTCAGGCATTGTCAACGTTTATATCACAACAGAATAAATCAAGATCACAGAACAGGGCACACGACTCCCTTGACAAACCAAGTCATGCCCTTTAAGTTGAACAGTCACAGCTGTGAATAATCCCAGACATTGCTGCTCATCCTCTACTGCCCTTGTTTCACCACAAATGTTTAGACAGCTTGTGCGTTTTCCTAAAATTTAACACACGAGCACAACTAGTTAACAAGGACTTTATATTTTTCAGTCTGCAGACTGAGTAATAAAACCAGGGTCTTTGTCCGCAACAACGCATTGCCCTGGGAGCAAAATAATAGAAGATGAAAACAGCAAAATAAAAGGAATAAATGATGTTAAGCCATCATGTAAAAAATGAGACGACTTGAACTGCTGGTTCCATTAAGGTTATATAAAACTAATAAGATAACAATATAAAGTAAATTAATGTAAAAAAACAAAAAGAAAAAAAACAAAACAAATAGGCATTCAATGTTTTACTGAACCACTAAAGTACACCTCCACATTGAAACCATGTAATGTGTAATGTGGTCCCAAGATGATTGGTATTGTCTCCAGTTTCCACCTGGCCCTTCATGACAGTATTTTAGTGCATTAGAGGGCTGTGTGGTGACATTTGAAGTCAATATATACTGTATATGCTTGATGCATTCAGCTGCACCACTCAACCAACTGTCATGCAAGTGTATAATATATTTACAACAGGAAATATGTGTACAGGTTGTGCACGCAACTGACATTTGCACATTTCTACTACTATTACTCCTGAATAAATGCAAAGTTTTGAGCATCTGGCCCATGGTCTTTAAACACCCAGCAAGTACAGCAGAAGTACAAAATTGATAAAACAGCCCAGGCATTGGTTTTTAGTGTGGGCTGTTACACTTCGTCAGCCACTCACTGGTTCAATGTCTGACA
Organism: Gephyroberyx darwinii; assembly: GCA_900660455.1. NCBI lineage: Eukaryota > Metazoa > Chordata > Actinopteri > Trachichthyiformes > Trachichthyidae > Gephyroberyx > Gephyroberyx darwinii. The sequence goes on along the minus strand of CABFOQ010042870.1, from coordinate 5,252 downwards.
TTCTTGTCATGTCTTGCTGCTAGTCTTCATATTAAAGAGGAATTGAGTGGGCAGGAGTCTGTGGCCTTTCTTTTATAAAACCTTCCACTTGCCCACTGCTTGGGAGTAGTTGGCGTGGTAGAATAAAAGCCCACACTTTCCTGTTGCAAGTTGAGTTCAGGCGAATAGCTTCAACACATGAGCGAGTAGAAGACACTGGCTAATGGATTTAACCGACAACAAAAGTATTTCTAGGTCATCTATGAAGCTTTATGGTCGCTTTTCAGCCTCTCCATCTTTCAATACCGCAATTTAAGAATATATTACAACTTTCAATCTAAAATCCTTCAATTCAATTTCAATCCTCAATTAACAGATTCTGACAAAAAAATCTCTATTCTCTGTTGATTTCAACTCTGATGTAAAGGACAGAAGTCTATCCTGCTCACGCATTTAAAAGCCAGAAATTTGCCCTATAAGGGAAGCAGATCCTCCTCTTTCATGCATTGTTTTTGTACCTGCTTTTTCCTATTCAGTCACAGGGGGCTGGAGCCTATCCCAGCATGCATTGGGTGGAAGGCAAAGAAACACCCTGGACAGGTGACCAGTCCATCACAGGGCTGAGGGGGAAGCCACACAGATGTCATATCTGTCAAAACCAGATTGAGCCAATGTACTCTCTGTGGGGCTGACATGCTGACGGATGACAGAGAGAACTGAGGACTGTCCATCTTTTCATGCAGCGTTGGTCCGTATTTTTTCGTCAAAGGTTGAAGCCATTTGAGCTTTTTTACAACCACGGCATATGTAATTATCTGTTAACCGTTCACTAGCCTATCAGAGACGGCAAAGGTGGAGCTTGCCTTCATTCAACAATGACAATAGCAAGGACCTTGCACTCCATTTCTGTGTTTAGAGATTATCCACCCGCCTTTATTCAGAAACACCTCACCTCCATTTTGCATTCCAATCGGACACAGAGCCAGGAATAAAACCAAAGACCTTCTTGCTGTGAGGAGACAGAGACAGTGCTAACCTCTGAGCCACCGTGCTGCCCTGAGATTATATACAGCAGCATATGAGCAATAAGGATTGTTAATTCTTACAAAATCGTCTTTCTTTACAAATAAAATACAACATACAATACTAAAAAACAGGTATACACAGATGGCTAAATTCTGGAGCTGCTTTTGAAAACTACCAGGAGGGCAGGGGCCAGCTCATACAATTGTCTAATTTTTCAGTCAAACTTAACAGCTAGCTAAACACCAAAATAAGTATGTTACCTCAAGGTGAAGAAGTGGAAGCAATCAAACTTCCAAGATACATGAGATGCATAAGAAATAGTCACAGTTTAATCAAGAATATGACGGCCTAGTGACTCAGTCGGCTGCAAACACATACTATACTATACTATATAACTGGAACATCCTGAATTTTAATCCAGCATGCAACTTTGTCATGTGTAATACCGTGCTCTCTATGATGGATTAATAAAGCAGAAATGCCATAGAAAATAATCTTATATAATTGGCCAGATTGAATATACAGGGGAAAAACACACATGGAAAAACAAACAGCCCATGAAGGCAAGGCAAATCATTCAATAATCCACTGTAGTGACTCATGGTCATTACATCTAGATGCAGTGCATTAAGTGCATTCAAATGGTCAGCAGTGGCCAGCTTGAAAGGACCTCTACCCAGAAACTCCAGTTCACAGTATTTCCAATGTCACCCAGATCACAGAGACTCCATGACATCAGTGGGGTCCCAAGGTCACAGCTGCAATTCAATACACAGCATTTCCTGTGTCTAACTCCCCTTCTCCACACCCCCACTGCTATCTTTGACCCACCCCTCCACTAACGCCATCCTGCCCACCCCCACACCCCAGGATGCCCCATATAGAACGGTAAACAACAAAAGGGGACAGTGGGATGTGGGACTTCCTCTGTTCTGAAGTCGACTTCCCCACTATGTTCCTTTTCAGCTATATGTGGTTACAGTACATTTAGGGGGTGGGGAGGAGTTGAACCATTCCAACTTATTGCTCTCAGGCCTTAGCCCTCATCTCATGCTTCAGTGTTGTATGTAATTGGAGGAGGCTTTGCCTTTGTTTTCCAGAAACAACATATTATAACTACAGGGTCAACAAGGTTGCAGAGGAGCAGATAGACGAGTAAGAGTGGAAAAGGCCCTTTAAAATAACCAACTTATTAAAAGTTATGTGACATGTTTCAACTTGAGAAAGAATAGATTACAATATCATCCACATGTCCCAGCAACATTGGACAGACAAGACAGCAATCTAGTATATCAGGACAAGCATAACCTTTACCTTTTTGCTCCAAAACGAAGCCAAGAGCAGCCACACGCAAAGCAATGACCTTTACTAATCAGACATCTCACTTTTGAATAAGTTTTTTGATGCTCGTTAAGGCAAATAGCCTGCTCCTCCAAACAACAAATCATGTGACTGCAACTTAATATATAAAAAGCAGGCAGACACGATGAAATGGTTTAGTTTTATCTAAGCGACTTTGACCGTGGTATGATTGTTGGTGCCAGACGTGATGGTTCCAGCATCTCAGAAACAGCTGAACCCTCCTGGGATTTTCACCGCTACAGTCTCTAGAGTTTAGAGACAATGGTGTGATAAACAAAAAACATCCAGTGAGTGGCAGTTCTATGTCCATAAACACCTTGTTGATGAGAGAGGTCAGAGGAGTCACTAACAGAAAGGCCACAAAAGCTGAAATAACAGCTCTTGAAAAAGAAGCGAAATTTCACAGGCAAGTTGAAAGTTGAGAACTTGAAAAAAGAAAAGTCTATTATTTGGAGGCCCAGAGGGGACCCCAGTGGAGGAGGAGATGGGACCCCAGCGCTCTCTCTGTCGCTTGTATCCTGGGCCAAACTGCCATCAGTGGCTTTGTGCCTGATGACTTGGGAGACACAGAGCCACCTGCCCAGATGGAACTTGGTATGTTGCCCAGTTTGGATCTTATTGTGAGGAATTTGGCTTTGTAATCAGACAGACTCCTTTGTGCTTTGTTACAATGCAGCCTACTTTCATCAACAGATTCTGCCCATGATGACCCTGGTGCCTCCAGCAAACAGGTTGAGATTCAGCCACAGCCATTACAAACTCCTATAACCTTTATATAGAGACGTCTTAACAAGCTATTAATTGATCAGGCTTGTTCTCACTCCCCAATAATGTGCGATTTTCACTATGTAATCATACTGAACGTTTTTTTTTTTTTTTTTTTTTAACTATAGACTACATCCTAACACAATGTAGTGATATAAAGCTCTAAATAAAATGTCATCCAAATTCACACTTTTTGCCAACTCACAATTCTGAGTTATGTGTTAAAAGTGGTGTACACACACTTTTTGAGTGTACACATAATTTATACATTTGGCACCAGAAGCGTATTTCTACAAGCCAATAGGACCTATAGATCTCTTCACTGTCTTTATCTCTATCTATCTCTCTATCCATCCAAGTAGCCCAAACTTACTAAACATCTCAACTAATTTTAGTGCTAATTCAATAACAGAATAATGTTCATTTGGCATGAGATATTGCAAAAGCACATATGGTGTTCATCACCCCACAGTGACTGTTGCTAGCCCACTACTAACAGCAATAAACACATTGATAGGTTGATCATCAAATACATATGTATTTCTACAGACCATCTACAGTGTATTTCTACTGTGTATTTCTGTGTGCCACGTACGGAGAACACCAAAACTATTGCTGTCGGTCCGGTGCGTTCACTCCCGTGAAGCATGGGAAATTTGTGACACAAATCAAATTATTCATTACAAATTACACCGATTGGCCCAATAGGGACACTATAATTAGAGGGGAATTCTCTTAACTCAAATGCAATATCTCAAACACTGATTTTGATGAAACCTGGAGGGATGGGAGGGATTTTTTGTTTTTTTAATACACCTGATGGGGATGCTATGATTAAAGGTACTTTGAAAAGCCACAACTGCTACACCACCGGTCCAATTTTAATGAAACTAGGAGGAATGATTGATACGGATTGGCTTAATGGCACCTGCATCATTTCTGGGGGATGACATGTTTACTTGTTCAGTATTTGGAAAACAGTGTGTGTGGTGTATTTTATAAAAAATAAAATGTGAATACCTAAGATCCCACCTTTGTGTGTATGCTCTTCAGTATCTTACTGTATACAAAGATATTTGGCCAAGAGCTCAGAATTCAGAATTATATGGTGAAATGGAGCCGTAAGAAAAAGGATTTCATCTTTTCATCAGAATGTTTCTCCTTTTAAGTCACATTCACTCACAGACAGGCACACATACTGTACACACTGATTGCCTGTAAATTAGCCTGTAAAATGGATTTTGAGCAATTCGTTTTGCCCTGAACATAGCAGGGATAGCCTCTTGCATCTCAATCCAAAATTACATTTCCATCAGAGCTACTGTGCTGGAAATTCTGTGTCCTTTCCAGATGAGGATACTGTTCTGACAAAGACCTGGTCATATGTATGCATAATTCAGTACAGGCTGAATGACTTTTATTTAGTAATAGATCAACTAGAAAATCTGAGATGAGAAGTTGCAAAGTATGTGCAGAGGCTTTATATCATATTATTTTGTTTTTCACCTGGTAAAGACAGCCCATGGGGAGAAAACGTGCACAATCCACGTGTAAGCCTGTTTGAAGGAACATGCATAACCTCCTTTTTAGTGTGCTGCCAATCTTATCCTCGTATTGGCAAGAAAAACAATTTAGGTCCCCTTTTTATAAGGAACATTAATGGCTTGCTACGCAGATGTATTGTCCACTGTACAGAAACACAAATCACACATGGTGTTGTTCCATGTGCCAGAGCACCAGTTATATTCTGAATAAGCCTAACAGTTTAGGTAATTGCTCCTTCTGGAGTTCATGAGAGACAATAAATGTCTCCAACAGTGAAAATGTTGTAAAGGCGTCGTGTGCGAGGCTTGGAGCAGCTTTTACCTTTAGGTTTTTGACAAAAGAACGCACATGGTAAATGGACTGTATTTATATAGCGCCTTTCTAACCACTCAAAGCGCTTTACAATACATTCACATTCACCCATTCACACACATTCATACACTGATGGCAGGGGCTACCATGTAAGGTACCAACCTGCACATCAGGGGAGACTAACCATTCATACACATTCACACACTGGAGACACAGCTTCGGGGGCAATTTGGGGTTCAGTATCTTGCCCAAGGACACTTGCG
>CABFOQ010042865.1:0-10395 GCA_900660455.1 Gephyroberyx darwinii | reverse complement strand
TCTTGGGGAGGAGAGAGAGAGGAGAGGGATTGTGCTCTTTCCTCAACTGTCTGTATACTCAGCAGAGACACAAATAGATGCCCGATATTGGAGAAAACTCGTGTTGTATCGTTTGTCCAAAATATAACGTTGTCTGGACGTGACTCGTCCGGATAGCAGCTGTATGGAGATGCACTTCGAAGGCCCGCTGCTTTCACACTAAGACAAGTATGGCAGAGAGAGGGAGCTTCGTTTTTTAGGAATGTGATAGCATAGTGGATGATCGGAAAGAAAGAAAGAAAGAAAGAGAAAGAACGAAGGATTTATTGAAGGAGAAATGACTCAAATTACTATTACTAATGGGAACATTACCTTGGTCCAGCACACAGCATGATACCTCCAGGAACACCTTGCAATGTATGTATAACAGGGTCACAGAGTCTAAAGCAGGACTAACTCTGTGTGTGTGTTTGTGTGTGCATGTGTGTGTGTGTGCCTATATGCCAAATCCTGGAAAACCATCTTCCCATATCTCAACAGTGAGCAAAAGTGTGTGTATGTGTGTGTGTGTGAGCTCATGAAAGTGCGACTCCACCAACTTCCCAGACGTGTTTTGGAAAAGGCGGCAGGGGAGAGAAGAAGAGGGTGGGAGTGGGTGTGATTTATTCATGACGACGACTAAGTGACTCACTCGATCTGGAGCCTCTCTGCTGGACTGGAGCTGGAATGGGGGAGTATGTGTGTGTGTATGTGGGAGAGAGGGGGAGAGAGAGAGAGAGAGAGAGAGTAGAGGGGTTTCAGTTAAAGTTGCTCCCTCCTTATTGGAACGACTTTAATTTTAAAAGCTATTAAGCATCATGAGAATAAAGAGCCATGTTTGGATGTTTAAAGTCCCAGTCAGGGATCAAATAGAGCAGCGTGGGTCGGACTCGCTAATGGAAAATGATCTCTTTGCAACTTTTGGATCCCAGCAAAGCTCAAAATGCATGTCGGTTTTTTTCTGCAGTGTTCTGCAAACACACAGTTTAAGCTGCACGACGCAACTTTGCACATTGGCAGCTCAAAATGGCATATTTGAAAACAGTTTGAACTTCACTGCCTAGAAATCATGTAACGTGATGTCAGTAAACTGTGCACTGTGATGCTTTTTACCAAGAGATACCAAAAGGAGGTTTTTTTTATTTCACTCTTCGATGCATCACTTCCTGTGGGAGAGATTTCCTGCCAGTGACCACACCTGACCTGAATTTCAAATAGCGTGAATCTGTGGTGTCTCAGCTGAAGGGGGACCGGGGGGGGGGCACTTTTCTCTATGGTAACCTCACTTTGAGATTTAGTCTGATAAGACGCGATTATTTTTCATAAACTTCATATTGCAGCTTTAAACATGTTTAAAGTTAGCTGTCACAGGCCTGGCTCTCCTTGCACCAACAACTAAGCTAACCAATTTGAGGACGACCTCACTAACCACTAGGCTACTCTGCTGCAGCAATTAAATAAACATCAGCTTATCCAGAAGTGGTCAGGATGTAATTAGTGCTGTGAGTGCTGCCATACTCCAAATGCAGATGGGGGATTTTGTTTTTTCAGTCATACTTCTGCCTTCCTACATGATACACAGCAAAGAGATAACAGGAAACATGGGAGAAAGAGAGGGTAGGGTAGGTGACAGAGGTCATGAACTAGATACAAAACATAAACGTCATAAGAACTTGTTATTTCTTACTTGCTCCAGTCTACAGATCCACCAAGATGAGATGTCTCACTCCAATATCTAGTCCAAGTCTACAGCACACCAGCCCAAAAACCCTCCGAAGGACTGATAGGATTCCCTGGTACATTGGAGGGAAGTTTGGGGTTCTTTGTATCTCAGGAACAGCCCAGAGTGTGATTCGCCACTAACTTTAAAATCATCTGAAAAACATTTGCAAATATAAGAACAGTGAAAATGCGATCAATGTACCTCAGGTCTTCACCGTACTTACCAGTAACCGTTGTGATGCAGGCGTAATTGATTTTCCTTAAAACAGACATTCATTTACAGCACATTAAAACGCAGCTTCATATTTGAGCTGTTTAATTTGATGGTTCATTTTACTCGACAATTTTTATTACTGTTTGATACACTGGATTCAAATATCATAGACACACTGGGACAACCCAGACTATGTCTTATAATACATTTACAAATTCTTCCCATATTTAGGCACAATCATAGTTTGCACATGCCCAGTATCTCCTTTCTTTCACGGACCTGTTCCTGTTGTCTGCTAACTCCTGTACACCTGTACACCTGGCTGGAAGACCTCAATAGAGATGTGAGGAAGAAGGCCCAAGACGCCCTCCTCATTTTCATGACTTACCTAGGCATGAAGCATGGATCTAGACCAGGTGGTAGCCATGCCGGCCAAACCCACTGGATATGGCTCTTCATGCCACCCACCTGGATGTCTTTGGGAAAAGACGAACACATACAATCTATCATGTCAATCAATTGTTTTTTGTTTCTACATGGACTGAACTTTGAACTCTTACCTTCACTGACGCAAACACCCACCATTTATACAGATCCTTTGATTTATTAATATATTTCTTATATCTTTGTTGTGTGTTGTTTCCCAAAACCACTAATATTGTTTGATATTCTTGAGTTATTGTTATTGTTAGGGTGTGGGTTATTGTATACCTCCTACGTGCAGGGTGACTAACTTCACCAACCGTGACTCAACCTAATCAAAGTCAAACTGTCACAACACATTAACTCATTGACACATATAGACAGTGTAATCTGAGTCATGTGTATCTCTCTCCGTCTCCCTCTCTGGTATACCGGCCGCCCATGCAGACTGGGGCTCTGAGACATCACCTAGACTTCATCACGCCCACCAGCTCTGAAGGTGATACTGACAGTGACCTTGGCTCTGCTGCTCCTGAAATACTCCGGGATCATCTTCCAGCCGGCAGAAACCCAATCCTCTCCCCAGTCATCTCACTTTATCGAGGGATTGAGTGATGAGATGGGTCACTTGGTCTCGTCACAACAACCGTACCGCCCACATCCAGGATACTGGTTGGCTTAAGTTCACAGCCTTTCAGGAAACTTCCTCCTTTGCCTTCCTTCAACCTGACTCATCAATAATGAAAGGGATTATACAAGCTGTGTTTATGTGTGCGTGTGTGTGCCTACAGTGGGCTGCATGCCTATTGCAGGTAGCACAGTTAGTGGAGGGTTGCGGCTGTGTGTGATGGCGCCACCCCGAGGACTAAAGGAATATTGCATGCAGACTGGAAGGTAGAGAAGGAGAATAGTATAGTGCGGTGGTTCTCAACCGTGTGCCATCGAGGCCCAACAGAAATGCCCACGGTGACGGTAAAGGATGATTATAGCTTTTACACAACATTACTACCTAACCGTACCATATGAAAAGTCTTCCAGCGAATGTACAAGCAAATGCATGACAAGAAAGAAAGCAGCGCTAGCAAGGAAATTATGGGAATTATCAGCAGGGTTGGAATGCGTCTTTGACCAATCAAATTGCTTCGTTGAAACTGCCTGTTGTCTAGTCTCATAACTTTTTACCAGATGGTATGCACAATTGTTTGTGTGACTGTGTGTGTGTGTGTGTGTGTTTAGGTTTGCAGGTGTGGGTGACAGCACACAGGGGTTGTGAGGGGCCACCTGGCGCTATGCCACCTCTGTGTCACGACGCAGCAGACATAGGACTCCCGCTGTCACCAGCTGGGAGTCCTGGGGGAGATGGGCACTGAGCAGCACAGTCTGCCACACACTGAAGTCAGGAGTTCACCTCTGCGGGGGAGAGGCGGAGATAAGGAATGAGAGAGAGAGAGAGAGAAAGAGACAGACAGGAAGAGAGATAGACAGACAGACTGACGAAACAAGGAACCCATGATGAGAGTAGCAGTAGTTAGGAGTTAGTCAGCCAGGCTTTTAAACAGTCAGACCGGTTTGTCAGTCAGTTTGTCACTCCACCAGTCAGTGAATCAGCACTGACAGGAAAAGCAGTGACTTTTTGCTCACACACTTCTCATGAAGACCTCATGGCGATGGCGTGACACTGTTAGGAAGGGACTAGACTAAACTCTCAGCGGCCACCACTGCTGTGTGAAAACTGTTTTTAAAAAAGAAAGGAAGTGAACTGGGAGATGTGGAGCCCGACCTAGTGCATGGTGGGATAATATTCAGTATTGGAAACATTGCGGAGAATATTTTAATGACCTTAGAAATAAGCCAGACTGTTGTAAAATGTCAGAAATACATGAGCCTCAAAGGGGAAACTAACCAGTTTTTCTGCATAAAGTTGACATTTTGGAAATGTGAGGTTCTCCCAGGTCACTTCAAATGCATTGCCTAAAGGGCACTGTGTGCTGTATCTAGTGAATGAAGGCCTGAGCTCTGTAAAGCTACTGTGTGCAAGCTCTTCTCTTATTTCCTCACTGTTGGAGCAATTGATATGTCGGAAATATTAATCAAATAACTCCTACATGTAAAATCTTTAATGTGGCAGATTCTGTTCTGATAAATATTCCTTCTTAGGAAAGAAAACATTTTTAAGAATGTTTTAAAACATTCTTAAAAATATTACAAATAATCATCATCATCCTTACTTTCTGCATTCGCTTTAACTGAATGTGGAAACAAACAGCAGGCTTGTTCAGATAAACCAACAAGATGTTCTGTTAGTTGCCAGCGACTGTCTCTCTCAAGTTAAACAAAGAGACTACATTGCAGACAGCAGTGGCTGAGCTAAGCGGCCCGGCAACAAGTCAAACATATGTCTGCTAAGTCACTCTGCCCAAGAAAGAAGTTGGCTGTCTTTCAAAGAAAGTAAAGAGGTCAAAATCCATATGCAGAGCATGGTTCACCAGTCCTGTTTTCCCCCCATACCTCCATATGTTTTTTGAAAAGCCCATATGCTTTCTATTGTGTGGTGGCAGCTATATGAATTGAAGTTGCGAATGAGGGTGCGGCAAAGATTTCCTAACTGTTAGTGAACTCGGGAAGGGGAGGAAGTTGGATGTTTTTTCCTGTGGACATGGGAGAACTGTTAAGTGAGGCAACAGCTTCTTCCCTCTCATGTTCCCCCTGTTAATCAGTTGGTCTCCCTCTCTCTCTTTGAAAGGTATTCTCTTTCACCTTGTTTCTGTGTGTCTTTCTGTCTCATTCCTCCCCCTTTCAAACCATTTTCACCGTGCCAGGGTATAGGCTAGCCATTTTGTCCGTTCTCTCTCTCTCTCTGTCTCGTTTTCCTTTTTAATGGCTTCCCTGTTGGCCAAATTGCTTTCCCAAGAAGAGTGTGACAGACAGTTCTGTTGAGCAACAGCAGGCACAGATCCAATGCCCTTTAACAGATGCGTCTTTGCCAGCAGGGCAGACACTGCCAACCAGCCGGTGCCAGCCTTGCCCCCTAGCTGGGATGAGGTGAAAATTAAACTGCCTTACTAATAAACAGCATGAAGTAAGTCGATCTTTTAAAGGAGACACTGCACAAAAGGACCAGTGTATACATTTAATTAAAGTGAATGCAGAAAGTAAGGATGATGATTATTGACATTGGAGGCAGAGGTTGTAAGCAGGTCAAGGGGCTTGAAAACGTCTCTGTAAAACCCCATGCAGCACATCGTCCAACTCCAGGGAGGTATATATCATGAACACCTATAACACTAGTGCAAACTGGTGTCTTAACCTGAGGTATTTTAGGTTAAGCTGTTCTGTGGTGATGTGTACAGAAGTTGAAGTACTTTAAAGCTGAATGTAATGTATAACATGACAGTAATACATACATGGTAAGAATTAACACATTTTAAAAAAAGGAGATCGAAATGAAAATGGAAATAGAAATTGAGAAGTAGTCGCTCCATGAGGCACTAACCTATTCCCAACCACTAGAGGGGGTGGTTGGCACAACTGAGCTACAATGCTAAGGGATCATTGAGATATTCTTATAAAGTCTAATACCCCTTCCCTTAATCAACCACAGATCTGATATAGTCTGGATTGGTCATAGCTGTGTAGTGGAGCGCTAGCATGTTCTGTTAAATCTGATATCGTCTTCAGGAAGAGAGGATGATTTAGTTTAGTGTGTCTGACCCCAGGGCTGATCATAGCTACTAGCCTGAGGTACGGGGACAGGTGCAGAGCAAGGCTGCCAAAGGGAGCAGCTATCATTGGTAACCTACTGAGGCATTGATAATAGCAGTGTTACTTTTCCGGCGAGGGGAACATCCAGTTTCTATCAGCAGGTCTAAAGGCCTGTCGTTCCCCCCGAAGGAAGATACAACATACTTACTGTAGGGTTAAAGTGAGTTTAAGTCCACAAGAGCTGCTAGGCAGCTTGTGTTTGTGTGTTTTAGTTGTGAAGACTGTTTTTAGACCTCATTAGGGAAAGGGCAATTTCAGTGTTACAGTTATAATTAGATTAAGGTTATGGTGAGTGTTGAGGTTCGGCATGTAGGCCAAGTGGTGAATGGTCTAAAGGGTCAGGGGTTAGACAATGAATGTAACTTGAGGGGCGGCACATAGGGTTAAGGTAGAACATCCTCACGAGTCAAGCAAGGACGTATGTGTGTGTGTGTGTGTGTGTGTGTGAGAGAGAGAGACAGAGACAAAGTAATGCTGGATCAAGCAAGGGATTTAGGGTCAGTTTCTCAGGCATGACGTTGCATTACTGCTATAACATGTCAGTGTCTTTCATAAAAAATCATTGGATTTGATTCACTTTTTTTTCTGAAATACAATCTTGACTGTGACAGTCCAGGACTAACCTAAAACCCATAGAATGTACCTAACTCTGAGGTGTAGTGATTGAGGATTGAAGTGCCTTGGTATAAACTCACTCCTAAGTTTTGACATTTGAATCAGGTGCTTTTCAAGTGAAATGAGATGAGACAGCGTGCATGAGACTTATGTGGTCATCAAGTGCGAGGGAAGTGAGAGGGTTTGCAGTTCAAGCGAGGCTGAGGGCAAGTACGGTGACTATCTGTTACACTTGTGCAATATCTGACAAAGCTGTCTTAGATGTTGTTTCAGTGGAACTGGCATGAGCTGCAGCATCAACATTAACCAACCAAAAACACTTACATAAGAAACATGAAAATAAGACTCTTGAAATGTGGATGAGCATAAGAAATGTTCTCGTCATACGTTCATCCAAATCCCTGTCTAAATATAGACACCTAGGAAACTGGCTATGAACTGTGATTGCCTCCATTTCAATCTGACAGAATATTATTGTAACCATATAAATCTAGCATGTCTATGCACAGAAGATAAAGTGGACTCACTGTGTGTGTGTGTGTGTGTGTGTGTGTGTGTGTGTTCAGCATGGTTTAGTTTCTGTTTCTTAGATGAATTTTCAAACTATTTCTCATTCACTGGAATTCCCACTTATGACACATTTGATTGTACATCATCTATATCAGTCTTTCATTAGTAGTTTGCAGCTCAGCTACTCATAGCTGCAAGAGATGTTATCCACACATCTATAAAGGTCTGCCCCAGAGGAGGTCATTTCAAAGAAAAGTATTGTTGCAGTTGTGAATCTTCACACTCATCCTTCAAAATACTCAGAATTAGATTTGTTTTCTTACTCAACGTCGTTCTATTTCTTTGTCTATAGCAATTTTGCAGAAACATGGTTTGCTCTCTTTTTTCTTTCTCAACTATTTGTAATTCAATCAAAGCTGTGGAATTCTAACTTATGTCAGATTTTCTGTGAACACCATCTACTTCAGTCGTCCATTAGTATCTTGCATCGTTACTCATCTCAAAGGCTCTGTGATGACAGCCTAGAATGTCTCCAGACCCAAAGAGTTGGCAGGATAGCCGTCTGCACCGTTAACTTCTATTCAGAAACCGGCGCCAACATGTTTTCATTAAAACGCATTGGATTTCAGTGTAAAATGAAGGATAATGAAATGTAGCAAAAGAAGACATTATGGCACGTGTTGATTGAGAAATTGGCCATGACCCCAGTAAAGGTCACCGGCCTCCATGCTGTAGAGCCAGGTATGAAACGATGCCATTTGGATGCTCTAAATTCTAGTTTCCTGCAGGTCTGGAGATGAGCAGGCAAAGCAGGCCAGATAGGTGCTGTCCTATTTTTGGAGGGGCTATCAACGACCCTGTGGCATAAGTCTGAGTGACAGGACAAGTGTTCGGTTAGACCCTCCCATCACTCACTTGGGGCCAGCATTCCTCAGTGTAAGCAGACATAGACCCCCTCCTCTCTCTCTCTCACTCTCTCTCTCGCTCTCTCTCTCTCTCTCTCTCTCTCTCTCTCTCTCTCTCTCTCTGTTGTAAAACATGGTTTCCTGGCTCTATATAGTTTGCCAGTGCTCTGTGCCAATGCTCCATACTCCAGGATGCACGCCAACACCTCTTCAGCTCCTCTTGTTTGATTTATCACCTTACAGCTCTAAGGATAGAAATATAATATGTCTTGTGTCTTGTTATTACAGGATGTATCTTTACATCTCTGTACATGTTGATTATGTCTGAATTTCCTGGGTTCGGATAAGCAAAGACCCGCCGATCCATTTATCGGATCTTTTTGTCATCTGTTGTCATCATGCTGCCGCCTCCAGGTGGAGAGAGCACCAAAGAAACATGTGGTGGAAGAGTTTGAGGAGTTTGACTACAGCGACCTCTACGATGATGTCTCTGTTTCCACGGTGACGGCGGCTCCCAATGTCACCGAGTACGAGGTGAGACGGACGCGGCGGGAACAGCAACGTGGGTTTTGTGTCCGTGTCAGTGTGTGTTTTCTTTCACTCTCAACTATAACTCTCTGTTTCTGCGTCTGCGTCAGATCATAGAGTACGAGGACTACGACAACGCGACGGATGACTACCAGGTGAGAGAGTACGAATACGAGGAAGAGTACGAAGAGCGCTACGGTCCGGCAGAGCGAGAGGGAGATGACACCTGGAGCACGCAGGTACTGACGGTATTTCCTATCCCGCTTGTTTATGTACAGTCCTCTTTCTGCTATCTCTCCATCCACCCATCAACCTTTCTCATCCCTTCATCCCGTCTATCAGGACCAACAAGAGAAAGGACAGAAAGGAGAACCGGGCTATTTAGGATCGGTGAGGAAAACACACACATACACACACACACACACACACACTCACACACTACTAAGGGAGTGTTATGTTTGTTATATTTCCTATAGGGCACGCTGATAGTAGGACCACATGGGCCTCCAGGACCTGAGGTTAGTGGCTTTTGTAGCTGTATGGAAGATGACCACAAACACAACTATTGGCTTTTACTATGAAAATTATTGTGTGTGTGTGTGTGTGTGTGTGTGTGTGTGTGTCCAGGGAGAGCCAGGACCTTCAGGACCAACAGGGCCAGTGGGACCTCGAGGAGATCCCGGGGAGCTGGTGAGGACCGTCCTGTGTTTGCTGCCTGAGTGAGTCAACCACACCCTGGCGTCTCTCTATCTCTACCTGTGTCTGTGTCTCCTCTCAGGGCCCTCCAGGGCGGCCGGGCCTTAACGGAGCTGACGGGATACCGGGTCCTCCAGGAAACATCATGCTCATACCGGTAACGTGACGACACCTCTGTATTGCCTTCTAACTCATACGGCCCCGTTAACCCTTAAAGGTCTCCTGGTCGCTCGAGGCAGTTCTGAGCAGCCCACCTCTCGGGGATTTTCAACCAAAGGATTTGCTCAGGAAAGCAGAACCTGTTGACCCACTTTGCTATTGCATGTAGGTCTGTCACCTCTCTTGTGCTTCCCTGCTAAACCAGAGAATACCCACCTAAATGGGGCTGATGACATCAGCATCACTAAGGCCAATGCATGAAGATGACTACTTCTAAGAAAACATATTTTTTACGCTTTTCAACCAAATTCATTAAGTTTAGCTTTAGATGTTACTGGACAGACACGTATTTGTATTTGAATGGTTTTAGTGGCCCAATAAATATGTGTCTATCTTGAAATATTACATTTAGTTTTCAGAGATGACGATGTAGTGAGAGAGCACTAGCGCCATTTTACTGATCTTAGTCTTAGAAGGCTCCAGTGGCAGTGCTGTATACTGGCCACTGGGCGGAGTATAGAGACACTTGAATGGAGTGGGTCAAGTTTAAGTGCGTCGTAAAGCATTTTGTGTGTGTGCCCATTTGTGTGTGTGTGTTTCTTATAATGTCTTCAACAATCTCAGCATCACCTGTACTTATATGTTAGTGTGTGTGTGTGTGTGTGTGTGTGTGTGTGGTTAAGATACAGATGGGCTCCAGTGGACTGTAACAAACCCTCTCTGACAGCGGCTTAACGAGGGCACTGGCCTTTGGCTCCTGCATCTGTGTCAGTGTAGAGCAGCCAAAACACACATGCAAACACACACATGCGTAAAAAATACAAGCTTCGGACGTACAAGTGT
>CABFOQ010042857.1:0-11184 GCA_900660455.1 Gephyroberyx darwinii | reverse complement strand
TTAAACATGTTCTTCGTTAGGCTGATCGGATGCCGGTCTTCCTGCGATGACGCCACATTCCTGGTGAATTCCTCAGAGAAAACGAGGCTACAACAAGCTCCGCCCCTGAGGCGCCACGGAGCGTGATGATAGGTTCCCTCCTCACAGCCAGACAGGAACTCATCCCACCCAGTAGAACGACGAGAGGGTTTCTCCTCATCTCACATACTGTTTATGGTCTGTCTGTGTCCTGGCTGTGTTACTGTACTGTTACTATACTATAGTATTACTGTAGTATCCTATAGTATAGTAATACTATAGTAATACTATAGTATTCTATTACTATAGTAATACTATAGTATTCTATTACTATAGTATTACTATACTATTATAATAGTGATTATACTATAGTATAGTAATACTATAGTATAATCAATACTATACTATACTATAATATTGACTATAGTCAATACTATAGTAATACTATAGTATTGTATAATCAACTATACTATCAACTAAACATTACTATACTATAGTATAATGAATACTATAGTATTGATACTAACAGAATGTTATATGAGGATCAGTTTGCCACTAGTTACTGTGATGTTACAAGTTACTATGTTACTAGTTACTGTGATGTTACTAGTTAGTGTGATGTTACTAGTTACTCTGATGTTACTACTTACTATGTTACTAGTTACTCTGATGTTACTAGTTACTATGTTACTAGTTACTGTGACGTTACTAATTAATGTGATGTTACTAGTTACTGTAATGTTACTAGTTACTGTAATGTTACTAGTTACTCTGATGTTACTAGTTACTCTGATGTGACTAGTTACTGTAATGTTACTAGTTACTCTGATGTTACTAGTTACTCTGTTGTGACTAGTTACTGTAATGTTACTAGTTACTCTGATGTTACTAGTTACTCTGATGTTCAGTATGAATTCATGACAAGCATCCCTAACTACAACATCACCCGAACCTAGTGAGGTGAGTTCCGGTCCGTTTCTTTGGTCCAAAGCTTTTCAACAAGTATCGATAAGAGACGTTCGCTGTTCGTCTGAGTAGTGAAACATGGATGTTCTGCTGACCTGAGCAGTCCGAGTTTCCACTCAGCAGCAGAAGGAGCCACAGCAGTCGGAGTCTCCCTCCCATCTTCATATGAACCATGTCAGAGAAACGGACCGGGACACTGACGGACCGACACCGTCTTCTTCTTCTTCTTGTCGTTTTCCAGGCGTTTCCTTCCTCCGAGTCTTTTACTCATAATGCTGCAACCCGGGATCATTTCTTCTTTGGCCGAGCCATTCTTGTCCCAACAGTTCACCCTGAATGATCTACAGTAAGAAACAGTAAAGGATAATGTTCGTCCTCCGGTTGTTATTGTTATTATATCGGGTTTGTGGATCCTCCGTCTCTCGGTCTGTCTTTGTTTACTATGATGAAGCAAACTGTTTCTCTAAAGTCCGGACTCACCGTGTTGGATCACATATTTGTCTCTCTGTAAACTCGACTAGAAGCTAAACCAGTTAAGTCAGCGGCATTAAGGCCTACTTCCGGATAGCGTATCAAAATAAGAGTCCCCATACAAAACGCTACAGTAATTCTGCAATCAATTTAAATCAAGTTACTATCAAATATTCCAGCAAAACTACGAATCACTCTTAGGAAAATTACAGCAAAGTATGATAAAGTCACCATAAACTCTATTGAGTACCACAGAGAAACAACAGCTGATACATTACATTATATATCTATAGAGAAGAGTTTGTTCATTTAAAACAAGACTGTTTTATAACAATTGCATTTAATGTCATATCTATTACATAATATAGATATCATATAGAAATTTATATAAATATTTCCATCAATATAATACTTGTAGCCAGTGATGTAATGGTAAATAAAGGTAGGTAGGTAAGTAGGTAGGTACTTTATTGATCCCCATCCCCCATCCCTTTTTTTACAGCAGCCAAACATAGAATAACCCTACAAAATAAAACTACATTGGGAATCATAAAATAACAATAACACAGTACAAAAAATATGCAAATGCACGGTGCAAAAGTCAAAACTTTTAATGTGAAAAACGAATGTGCAGTCGTAGTTCTAGTGGGGGTGGTATGTGTACATGTACGTGTATGTGTACGTGTGTGTGGGTGGGGTGGGGTTGACGGTTAGTCCAGGGATGAGTCATATAGTCTGATGGCGGTGGGCCAGAAGGACCTCTGGTGTCACTCTGTGGTACCGAGGCAGGATGAGTCCTCTGCCTGGTCAGAGTTGTGAAGTGGGTGAGAGACGTCGTCCATGACAGCCAGCAGTTTGACCAACTATCTCCTCTCAGCCAAAAGGCGGGTAAACTATGACCTCAGGTTGGTGATCGTCATAAATCAAAGAACCAATAGGAACTGTCCTACTTCAAATTAAAGATATTTCTTTTCCCTTAGAAGAACCCTGTCTTCATACATGACGTTATTTCATTTTGAGATTCATTTGATCTTAAAAAGGTGTAAGCTCTATTTTGGAAATAAGAAGGTCTATAACGTGAGAGTTAGGTGCTGTTTTCCTCCACTACATCCCCGGGGGATATTTCACAACATTGGATTATAGGATTATTCCTAATCCTATTATTCACGTTTTGTTTTACAGACTCCACCAGGATGTAGCACAATCTTATTCAGTTATCTAGCTAACTTCCCCAATTTGTTACCAGGCTGTGTAGAGTAAGGGCTACCAAGGCTTTTATTTTGAACTCAATCTAGTTAGACCGGAAGTCATTTTCCTGTTACTTTCTATGTACTTGATGAAGCGCTGTAGATATCCTTTAAACTGCGCATGCGTGTCACATCACCCTTTCCCAGCTTCAGATAAATAGACAGATACTTCGGGACTTCCGGTCACTAACGCGCCTCGTTCTAATGTTCTAAAGTACACCGGAAGGGGAAACCGTTCTGGAGCGTCCAGGTCCGTCAGGTCAACACCGACCGGGGTGTGACGCCAAAGACCACCAAGGTGTCCGAATACGTGAAACGCGCCTCCCAAGCTCTCCGCTCTTAGCCAATGGCAGAGAAAATTCTATCAGTGATGCTGATTGGCGGAGGGTTCATCCTACCGAGGAGACCTATGATGCATTCAGGTGTCTCTAGTGAACCGCGTAATATCAACATTTTACCTCATTCAATTACTTGTTCTCACAAATAAATTAGATTAAAAATAAGATGTTGGATCAACCCCTCAGAGATCCTCGTCCCGTCCGGGATTAATGTTATCATCTTTATTAATGTTGTATTGACGATGCCTGACAGCAGTCTGATAACAGGGATCAAATCAACGTCCTCACATCTCTTTGCATTTCCAAACATATGAAGTCACACTGGTGATGTGGGTCTGGACCAGGGCTGTTCAGGTACCTGCAGACTCTCGGCCCTCCATGGTTGAACAGTTGAACAGCCCTGGTCTAGTCTGTTAACACCATAAGGGTTTTTGTATTTGCCACTAAGTGGCTCACAATGCGCTTGAAAATTTACTTTTTGGATGATACAGTCCTACCATTAGATGTCAACACTATTTAATAAAACTGCTTTGAAAATGATAAAAGTGTCTATCTGATCTTAAACATGTCTGGAGAAAATGTAGCTGAAAATGAACAATTTGTTTTCTTTTCAATTTTATTGAACCTCTGAATTATATACAGTATATACAAACAGTGCAAGTTTCAGATGGAGAATTTCAGTTTTCTATTGAACACTATTTTAACCAGATTGGTAGAAATACATACAAACATGGGACATGCATCATACAGCAACATTAATTCCAAATAGGATAATATATATTTAATGTTTATGCATAGAAACACTTGTCCTGTCAATGTCAGCGCTCATATTTCTGGGTGGACATGAAGGTTTCACCACTGTGATGAAGACCTTTAACCACATAGCCTAGGAGAAGCATTAAGCATTAGAATCTACTGTAGGTCTAATATAAAGAACATGTTTCCTGTATAGTCAGGAACAAATACACTTAGTTTGACTAAGATTTTCATGAAGGAGTCTTATAGAGGTCTTTTCTCACTCCAGGACTTCTATCAGTTCTTAGTTCTCTGACTGAGCTGGCGGTACAGTTGTATTGTCATGAGCTGAATTTCAGGATCACCGGGCGCGATGTCAATAGCTCTCAAGAAGAAGCCCAGGGCGTCGTCCAGCTTCCCCTCGCCGTAACACTGTTTTCCTCTGCTGACCAGGAAGTCGTAGCTCTCGTCCTCTGATTTAGGAAGGGCCTCGATGCTGGTGAGGTCCGATGTGACTGCTGGGTCGACGGCACATTGGTCCATTCTCTCATTGGAAACTAGTTCTGGGTCGCTGGTCGATTCCTCGAGGGTACTACTCACTTCCTGTCCAGAGACCGACTCAACAGAGGCATCCCCTGACTCACTGGAGTACTCACTGTCCTCTTCGATCTCCTCTTCATCCTCTGTGTTTATAGTCTCTCCATTGGTCTCCTCCAACTGAAGCTTATCACAAGACAAACTGCTGATGTCCTCTCCTTCGGTAACATCAGAATGCTTCTCTGAAACATCATCATCCTCATCAGTCATGTCTTCGTTGAGGTTCTCTACATCCTCGATTATGGATTGGATGAGGGAACGTCGCGAGGCCACGGAGGTGTTCCCTCCAACACTCTTCCGAGATTTGAGAGGAGTGGATCCACACCGAATAGACTTTGGTGTGGAGGCTCCCAACGCCTGGAAAGAACTCTCAAGTTGGCTCGTCACCAACTGCTGCCCGTCATCATCATCATCATCTTCCTCACTATCATAAATCACTGCTGCTCTTTTCTTCCTGGTAGTTACAATTGAGTTGTCATGTGATACATCTGATTCAGAGACATGCTCTCCTCCAGTTCCTCTCTCACAGAGGGATTTATCTACGTTAAAACTCCCCTCCATCTGCAGCTGTGATAGCAGCTTCCTCTCTTGCGCTTCAGTTTCTTGTTCTTCCATGGCATTGTTGTCTGGGAACATGTCGCTGTCCTCCAGCTGTAAATTGAAGTTGCCTTCAAAGGACTCAAGCCCTGTGCTGATTTTGGATGATGTCTCTGCTTTTAAGCTTACATTGGACATCCGTAGGATAGAAAGTCTTTTATTCTGCAGTGATGTGACAGGGGGCTGCCCCTCATCCAGAGTGAATTCCTGATTCTTTGAGTCGTGAGGCAAGTGTGATGTCCCATTTTGATATTGCTCATCTTCATCAACTATTGATGTAATGTATTCCATACTGGCATCACCAGCTACAGCAACGGCGGCATCCTCCATTACAGATCCCTCCATTACCCAACGACTCCTCCATCATCTCCTGAACGGAGGCATCTGCTGCCTCAGAGTCACCCCGTTCCTCCTTGAAAGACTTCTGTGTGGGAGAATCCGGCTTGTCTTGGGTAAATACTGGAACAGGTTGTCTTTCTGTTATACTTTCATCTACTGTTAGATCAATTACCCCGTTACCTAGATTTTGTCGGCCATCCTCTTCACCAGAACCAGACTGGTCCAGCTCCACCAGAACCGGTGACCTATTGAAATTGTTAATCCCTGAAATGGAGGGACTGGGAAAGGAAGGACTGGGCCTTGAATTTCTTGGTTTCTTCTCATTTGACTGCTCCCTGTTGTGTTGAACTGGTTGTCTGAGCCAGGCTGGTTCTGTACTCGATGCCATGCTCTCTGCCAGCTGCATTTGCACCTCCGACTCGGCCTTCATCAATTCCTGAGCCTTCTGGACCCTCCCCTTGATGTAGGAGTGAGCTTCCTCGTCCTCGGGGGCCTCGTCGTGGTTGTTGGCATCGAGAGAGAACATGAGGTCGTGATCAGAGATCCCAAACATCTCCATGGCGTGGAGGTGGGCGATGTGTTCGTCCAACTCACGATCTGTCCGTCTGTTTCTGGAGTGCATGGACTGGAGCTGCAGCTGGGTGGACGAGGACCGGCTGTCCTCCAGCATAAAGAGCTCCTTCAGCTCTTGTTTGCTGAAGTAGCGGAACGGATTCTTCTTGTCCCCGGTGGTCTGTCTGATCAGGGAATCTTTGAAAATTTGGCGTCTGTAGATCTTCTCCTCCACCGTACCGCAGGTGATCAGCCTGTAGATGACCACGTTTTCAGTCTGGCCAATGCGGTACGCCCTATCGACAGCCTGGGCGTCGGTGGCCGGGTTCCAGCTGGGGTCAAAGATCACAACTCTGTTTGCTGCCGTCAAGGTGATGCCGACTCCGCCTACTTGGGTGGTCAGGAGAAAGACTGAGTACCGCTTGTCCGTCTGGAACAGCGAGATGCGTCTCTCTCTCTCGGCGAGCTGAGTTATCGTGCCATCCAGTCTCATTACTTTGAAGCCTCTGTTACCCAGGACGCGCTCGATGATGTCAAGCACCTTCCGGAAATGAGCAAAGACAAGCGTGCGGTGACCTTCCTGTCTGAGCCTCTCGAGAAGCGTGATCAGAAACACAAGCTTCCCAGACTCTGATATTAGTGTTTCGTCAGGAATGTTGGCGATGCTGTGAGCAGCCAATTCGCTCTCATCCTCCTGCTGGCTTTCGGTTTTACTTTCCTCCAGGCCCAACTGAGTTATGGCAGCGGCAGAGAGCAGTCTTGGGTGGTCACACAACTTCTTCAGAATGTTTAGTTCAGCAAGAGGCGACTTGGTGGTCATCAGTAGCTCCTTGATGTGGTCCAGTGAAAGAAACTGCCTGTAGATGTCTTCCTGAATCGCGCTCAAGTATGTCCAGATGATTAGGTCGTTCTTCCTTGTCAGCGTTGGCATGACCGCTCTAGTTTCTATTTGATGGTTTGGGACTGAGCTGTCCTTGTTGTCTGACGCGTCTTCTTTGCTGTTCATTTTTTTCTTCTGCACTTCTGCTTTTGTCCTGCGAAGGAAGTAGGGGTTTATCATAGCCACCAGGTTCTCGGACATCTTGAAGCCCAGGGCCTTCTCCCCTGGAGTGGCATCCTTCTCCCTGGCTCGTGTGATGGGGTTCTCATACTCGGTTTTGAATGTTTTAGATGTACCCAAGAGAGTGCCTTGGCAAGCAAAGTCAAAGAGAGCCCACATTTCTCTCAGGTTGTTTTGGACTGGAGTGCCTGTCAGAAGAATGCGGTTTCTGGCGGGTATGGCGTAGGCACTTTTGGCTGTTTTCGTGGAGGTGGTTTTTATCTTGTGTGCTTCGTCCAGGATCATGTAGTCCCATTTGAACTCTTGGCCGTTGTAGGATGCCAGGAGCTGCCAGTTGTTGATAAGCATTTGGTACGTGGTGATGACTATGCCACCTCTCCTCTGAATCTTCTCCAAATTCCTGGTCCGCTCTGCTTTGTTGGTGCCATGAAACTCCTTAACCCTCATGCCTGGAGTCCACTTAGCAAATTCTTTGGTCCAGTTTGTGATGAGTGATGTTGGCATGACAAGCAGAGTGTGTTTAGCCAGCTCGGCATCGTACATGCCGGAGAGGAAGGAGATCACCTGGATCGTCTTGCCGAGGCCCATGTCGTCCGCCAAGATCCCTCCCTTACGACCATCTCTACAGAGACTGTACAAGAAGGCCACTCCGTCTCTCTGGTGGTCGTACAGCTTGTCGTGTAATTCTTTGAAAAGCATTAAACCGCTGTTGTTGACGTTGACAAAGTCTTCATCCTCACTCTCTGAGGCTTGCTGTGCCATAACCTCTTCAATCTTCTTTATTCTGCTTTTAAGTTTCTCACTTGGGTGAATGTTGTAAGCCAACTTGAAGAATTCCAACGCTTGAGACATATCTCCTTGTCTGGCAACATCTTTAGCATCCCGAATGTATCTGGAAAAGAAATGAAACAGGATATCAGTGGTATACTGATCATACAATGCTGTAATCTAATGTGCTAAAATACTAAGTAAAATTTGGATGCCACTTAAGTTGCAGAGTAATGTGCTTGCCTGAGAAAATAAAACAAGACTGAAACATCCTAAGAGACAAATATTAGCTTTTTGCCTTCTGCAGTTTTAGCGATGGTAAAGCACATCAGTGGTGGATGAGACCGCTTCTCTCCATATGTCGCATGAAAGCCATTAGATTTACCTCCAGTATTTGTTTGCAATTATACAGAACAATGCACATATGCAAACAGGCCCACCTGTGGAAATGCAATAAATGTGCCATTAGTCTGGCAGTTCCTGAATTAGTTGGGAAGACCAGACATCAAAGTTGTTCATGTCAGTGATGATTCAGTGTTGCAGTGCAATTTATGGAGCTCTCTGTGTTTGCCAGCACTTCTCAGCTGTAGAGAAGGGGCAGCAACATGGCAGCCATATTACAACCTGTCCAAACCTCCTCCATCAATGGCTCAGGGAGATCCAGTGTACAAGGTGCAGGTTGGAGCATCAATCATAGTTGCATATTCACTGGTCCTCCTTTTCCTAAATATGGCTTTCAATGGACAATACAAATGACAGGTCTGTTCTCTAGAACAGGGATTTCTCAGAACGTTTTTTAATTTAAAAAACCTCTGTGTCCATCATCAGCCACATATCCTGTCATTGTGTCCCTGAGCAAGACACTAAACCTGCTCGCTCACTGTACGCCCCTCTGGAGAAAAGATCAGCTAAATGCACTTAAGGTAAAAAGAATATATACTCTTACATGTGTTGTTGTTTGAGGAGTTATTCTGCGATCAAGTGTAGTACTTTCCCTCAACCTGCCACTTCTACTTCAGTTAGTGATTTCCTACATTTCCCATAATGCTCTTCAACAACCTAAAGAGAACTTGCCTTTCAATCAAAGATGGGCGTATTAGCATATAAATATATAAAAGCTTTAACATGTGATCATTCAGCTGTGGGCTACCTGTCTGTGTCCTTACTCAAAACCCAACCTGTCTTGTGGCTGCATTGCATTCTGGTCTATCTTGGCTACTGCATTGCATTCTGGTCTATCTCGGCTACTGCATTGCATTCTGGGCTATCTCAGCTAATGCACTGCATTCTGGTCTAGCTGGTTGCTGGTGCAAAAAGCAAAACTATTACAGAAAACAGTGATTTCTTTCCTGATAGTTACCTGTGGTAGGCGTCCATCTTGTCATCTGTATCCATTGACAAGGACCTGTCAAAACAAAGTCAGGGGTCAGTAACATCACCACATTGACAGTAAAACCCAGTTACCTTGTGTGTAGTGCCATCCAATGGTTGCAATGAAGAACTACCATATATACTGCTGTTATTTTGCACACCCTGCATATACGCTGTAATTGTAATTCATACACTTTCAGTTTTCATTCATGCATCTTGTCTTCCTATGTTCTCTCTGCTGGAATGACCCAGTTTCCCCACAGAGATCAATAAAATGTAACCTATTCCAAGTCATCATTGAATGCCAACACAGAGACGTTTGCCTCACACTCTGACTTGTAGGGGTGCACAATGTTGATGAGAAAGGGAAAAAAAGCAGAAATAAAATAAGAAATCCTCCTGTAATTTTCTGTTGCTAAATACTGCAACTGCAAAATCAATTTAAACGTCTGTGGATACAGCTTTTTCTGTACAATTTCTTATTCAGTGCTTAAAAAAACAATATATACATACATAAACATTAATTCTCAGAAAATGTTTTAGTTTTACTTTAATATTAACTACTACTACTGGAACTAATACTGCAAACTCACTACTAAGTACCACAGACACACTATTAGTCCGTAAAGTATTTTTATAGTGTTACCATAGGATATAGAATATTATAAAGTAACTTACAATAAGGTATAGCACATACAGGAACATTGGACTGTTATGATGACTTCAACGTCAGCCACTATTACCTAGCGATACTAAATTTACCACAAGATCTAGCTGTAGTTGACACATCTCAACCTCTGCGAAATCATTCCTGATGCTAACAGGCTACGCTACCATTCTGCTAGCATCAACGTACCTAGTCCTCTTATGGTTGTTTACCTCTCCAATAGAGTCCTGTCCTGCTCCATTGACTTTTTACTGCACAAACGTCAGCGAGCCCGATAACGAACCCAATACGTTGAATTTCACTGACCTAACCAGATGTCCGTAATCCTTCACTTGTCTACTTGCGGGGCGGTACATCTCCATGCACAAATAAACCTTTATACTTGGCTAAAGACAGGTATACTCCAACATCTCCATTGTAATGAAATCCAAGATGGCTGAATCTTCTTCGGCACTCTGGCGCGGACGCAAAGTACCGACGAAGAGTTGGAGGCGTCTGTCAGCCAGGATTTCATTACAATGGAGATGTTGGAGTATACCTGTCTTTAGCCAAGTATAAAGGTTTATTTGTGTATAGGAGATGGAGCGCCGCCCGCCGCCGTGAAAGTAGACACGTGAAGGATTACGCACATCTGGTTAGGTCCGTGAAATTCGTCGTATTGGTTTCGTTATCGGGCTCGCTGACGTTTGTGCAGTAAAAAGTCAATGGAACAGGACAGGACTCTATTGGGGAGGTAAACAACTATATGATGAAAGACTCCCAAAGGTGTCCTGGATCAGGGCTATATCGTTACTTACTTTTCTAGTTTCTCAGAAATCTCCGCGATTCGTCCGTTGTGATGCGAGACATCCATATTTTCTTCCTGTGATGTTTCGTTTTAAGCCGCGAGGGTAAACAGCCTCTAAAACCAGTGCAGAAAGGTTTTAGCTACCAAACACAGCTAATATAAACCGCAGGATATGTAGTTTTCCTCACAGCGCTGCGTGTGGGAGCTTCGGTTGAAACGGGGATGTTATTTTTGAGCGCGGTGTTATTTCCCTCGCATCACATTCTAGCGAATCAGAAAGCACGCTGTCCTGACGTCGTCGTTACTTTGTCGAATAGGGAAAACTGACATTTTCCGTAGGCGGAACCAAGGACAACGCAACCAATGGGAACATGGGACAGGAAGTGGCAAGAGAAGCTAACGCCGTTGTCGTGCCAAAAAGTGATTTTTGCCAAAAAAGTGATCAACGTCCGCCGGAGCGCGCAGCCTGTTAAAGCGGTACCGCCCAGTTTCTATTCGTCTACAGGTGCTTTTATTTGGATCAAACAGTCATAACGTGCAGATACATATAACTTTATGTCCGTGGTGATAGAAAAGGTATGTCTTTGTGGAAGTTTAACCTTTCTTGTAATCAGGCCTGATATTGACGTGATGATAGGAACACTAACGTTATAGTTTTGTTTCTGATGTCT
>CABFOQ010042855.1:0-11845 GCA_900660455.1 Gephyroberyx darwinii | reverse complement strand
TAATAAATACAATCTAAACATGACATCTGAGTAACGGTAATCTGAAATGTTTAGAAGAATAGAGCGCTTTGCAGTAGAAAAATCCCAATAAATGTCTTTTGAAAAAACTTGGCGCTGTATATGTGTGTGTGTGAGAGAGCGAAAGTGTGTTTCCTCCCCTCACTCCCCGGGGTTATCAGGCGGTTTAGAGACGTGTTCACTTCTGTTCAGCTGTGAAACTCTGCTGCTCCTTGGGGTTTGTAGAAGCGACCCAGCAGAGGAGGCAGAGTGCTGTTATGACAGTTGGATATGGCCGCCAGACTACAAGTTGCACTGCTGGCGAAGAGAAACAAGTCGGTTAGTTAGTGGTGGCCCCCAGGAACTCTCCGACTCAGAAGGAATATTCATGTTACCATGTTGTAAATAAAACAAAAACACAAAAATAAGCTTCTGACGAAACCAGACTGAAACCAGGCAATAGTAAACATGCTCCAGTACAACATCCCTGACCCTTCCTCTTAGCACTCGCCTGTTTGTTTTATTTTTTAAAAAGTAGGTAGATGGCTTATTGCACTTTTACCTCAGCGCTGGTTCTGCTGTTAGATGCTTGTTTAGGAAGGAAATGCTCTTTCTGGTGACTAGTAGTTCTCTTACCTACCTATGTTGAATGAACTTATTGTAAGTCGCTTTGGATAATAAGCTAAATCAGAATCTGAATCAGAATCAGTTTTATTGTCAAATATGTTTTCACATACAAGGAATTTGACTTTGATGCATAACAATAAACATAGCAAGAGAAGAATAAAAACAAAACAAGAATAAAAGCAAGTACCGTAAAAGGCAAAGGTCAAGAATACAATTCAAAATAGAGAAATTCACACTAAAATATACAAAAGATATTATAAGAAATAAAAAGAATATGTGCCATATATATGGCATACATATATATGTATATATAAATGACTGTTATGTAATGTAATGTAACATATTGTTTCCAATGAATGATGCAAAAATAAAATATATATCACGTTGTTGTGGACCTGTAATTGTAGTGTAAGTTTGAAAATGCTAGAGGGAAGTTTGCGCTCAGCCCATGTTCATTCAGCAACAGAATAATAAAACAACTCAAATATCAATCAGCAACACCATAACCACATATGAGGACACCAAGGACCAGACCAGAACTTTTTCCAGTGTAGAAATTGTCACTCAACCGCAAGTCACTCCAAAGCCTCGTTCACACCACGCAATACAGCCTTTAGCTTGCTAGCTAGCCTGGCTATCACTACAGACATAGCAATTAAGCTAGCACAGTGAAAAACAATTACAACACACATGCTGAAGGTATGTAGTTTCAGATGTCATGTCAAGCAAGGCTGTCGATGGTGAATTGTAGACAGAATCTAACAAAATAATTTCCTCTGATGTTGCGACATGCTAACGGTGCCAGTGTTGCCAGGTTAGCAGTTTTTAGGTGCAGTATTTATAACAAAGAATTTAGCTAGCTATGTCTTTGGTGTATTGTAGGTAAGTCAGAAAGTAGTTCCTACCAAACATCAGGTCAAATATCGTCTGAGCCAATATGGTCTAAATGCATCTTTCTATAACGCAAATAGGCGCTTGATAGGAGTTGATATCAAAAGTACAAAATTAATGTGAAGTGCAGTATTTAGCGTATGGTTTGAGTTTTCAGGCTTCAAACAACTGTGAGCACTTGTAACAATAAATTGGTGCAATACATTCAAAAAACAAAAAACAACCTTGTTACGGATTCCTCTGTTCATATTCATTCATATACTGTTGTGCCTGCAAACGCTGACATGGTTGGTAAGTTGGTTTGGACGGGGCTCAAAGCGCTTTATGCCCAGTAGCTCTTCAGATGGCCTTCCTGGCAAATCCCCACATCTAATTTTAACATAACTGGGGCGTTGTGATCGCTGGACTTGCAGGACAGTAAGTCATTTTGGACCTAAATTATATAAATCTGTTGTGAAATTGCAGGAAATTGGTTTTAAAACGCCAACATTTTTCTGGGTGAGGACACCCACACCCCCATTAAGGGTTTGGATTTCTGGACCGCACTAAAAATTTTGATCTGGGTGTAAGCTCTGATCAAGAATCAGTAATTGTGCATTTGGGGATGAATCCAACAGTCTACTATCGGGGTTTTCATTGGAAAATCTGGAAAAGTCGAATTAAAAAAATATGTTTTCCAGGCCTGAAAAAGGAAAATGGAACATGTGCACATAGTTTTGGAAATGTCATGGAAATTTGTTCATAATCTTTTTTTTTCCAACCACTGAAATATTGAATGTTGTGCTTGTTGATCCACTTCCCTTTGAGGAATAAAAACCCAGATCAGAAATGTCCTGATAGTATCGGTCTTAAGGGATAGGTGGAGCCAGAAATAAGACCTGGGACGTTCACATCACAAAACAAAAATGCAACATTTGCAACATAGACTCTGATAAATACTGGTCATGGAAATTGTGCTATATGACATGGAAAAATCATGGAATATGCTCAGCAAAAAGCTGCAGGAACCCTGTGCTACTGGACTAGAAGCACACTGAGGCTCGTCTGCCAGCGCTTATTAAAACACACACATACTGTGTATATCGGGAGAGACTAGCCGGCCCCACACCGGCTCAACACACACTTACATTCATATCCTGTGTGTCGGTAAATAACAGCATTCGGCCATTTTCAATCAGCAGGTGGCCGGTTGCTGAGGAGGTTGTGTTCCACGTCCAAACAAACTGTTGCAACAATCCTCGGTCTTCACTTTGAGAGAGTGGGAGTCCAGTCGGTGGTGGTGTGAAGAATGGTATTGTGGGTAAATGTCACCGAGAGCCTTCTGTTCCATATCTGACTAAGTGAACGAGAAAAAAAAAGAAGACGCAAATCCACGACTGTATCTGTCCTAACAACAACAGAATGCTTGTGGGCTCTCGTAGTCCCTCGGAGAGTGAGACTTCACCGAGGAACGAGAGGGAAGATTGGAAACGAAGGCTGCACAGAGACGGTCTGATGGCTGCTAAAATACTGTCGACCAGACAGATAAAGCATTACCACGAGGACACCACGACTACTTTTATCTTGCCTTGCTAAATTCAATGTGAAGCAAACACAAGATGCAAGAAAATGGGCTTTTGCATCGTGTTGAAAGATCTAAACCGGAGATGAAATGCAGTTTAGTGACATGAATAGAGAGAGTTTTGTTCCAAACCTGACTGACAGCAAAAATTATGGTGCTAATTTTGAGTCCTCGGTTGATAAAATGATAATACTTCAACTGACTAGAGCCTCTACATTTCTCACATATTAAATAATGAACATAAGGTATATTTCTTATTGCATTTTAGAAATATGATGTGATCACTTGTACCTTGTACTTTTCCCACATGCATAATATCTAACACAATTTGCTGACCTGCAGGAACATTTCTTTTGCATAGTCGACAGAAGTCAACCACGTCAAAGTACAGCTCTCGTATGTGTGTGTGTGTGTGTGTGCGCGCCCACCTGTGCTCATTTACAGCCCGTCACAGGGTTTCCATCCCCTGTCAGGATGTCACAGCTGCCGTCCCCTGAAACGGGCCAGGATCTGCTGCAGCTTGACTAGCGAGAGTGAAGGGAAACATGTGGAGGCAGAAAAATAATGGGAAGGGATAGCTGCCATCGCACGGCGCCGCCGCCGCGCTAAACTAGCAGGTTCATGCGGGGATTGCGAGGAGAGAGTGCCTGTCACAACAGATGAGCATCGTTTTAGTTCAGAACTGAGGAGAGCTTAGCCAAAGGACACGGTGTTCACTCCAAACCCTGCGAGCACATTCAGCCTCTCTGTGTGCAGCAATACTGCCGGGAAGTGGCCGGTGATTACTGTGATTTCGGGTCTGGCGGTGATCTAGGAACAGGTGCGGCTTAGCGACGCTCACTGAAAAGTTTGACAAAGTAGTGCACGTGCACAAGACTGAAAAACAGGAGCAAGCAGGAAGTAATCCAGGAGATTCTCTTTTTTTTTGGAATATGGTGACACCTTGGATTTTCCTGTTGATGGAGTTTGAGTTTCTGTAGGTGGCGCTCTTTTCTCTGTCTATCGCTGCTCATGCTAACTACCCAGTTCTTCTGTTTATTCCAAACAAACTGTAAACCGCATCACTTCCTGTGCTCCAGAGGGTTATTCCCAGGAGAGACCCACCTGACACCGGGTCAAATCACTACTGTTATATCAGCAAAACAGACATTTATTAAGATGAAAATGTTGCAGGTTGTGACCGGATTATCACGGGCTTCACGGGAACAGCTACCAGCACAGCTAGCAAGTGGCAGATTGCACGGCTTAAACTACCCTGTTGCATAAAACGCAGTAAAAAAACATGCACATTTTTGACCCCGCTGAACGTCAGCGTCACCAGAACATGATCCAGTATGGCGAGGAGCGAGGCGCGCTGATCCCTGCCAGCTCTCCCAGTCTGTCTCCCTGGCTGCATGCCTAGAGGGCAGGGCACGGGGATGGATGGGCCTGTCGGTGGCTCTCTGGTGCCCAGATGGCCCTCTCTCTCAGAGGGCACACCGCCAGGAGGGGTGGCACCCTGACGTCAGGCCATGATTGGATACGCCAACTTTCATTTGCTTCTCCAACACCTGTGGGCTCCATGGAGAAATGAGGGGCTTTGGTTCCGGAGCAGGGCGTGCGTGTGTGTGTGTGTTCTTGTACTATCCTTGTGAGGACCGAGTTGACATTTTTTTGGCTGATCCTCACATCCTCAAGGGACGAGTCAGGAATAGGATTTGTGTTTAGTTTTACCAGGATTAGATTAAGGTTAGGTGTTAGGATAAGAATCAGGTCAGGGGAAGGAGTCAACGTAAGGTCCTCACAAGTACAGCAACACAACAGGTGTGTGTGTGTGTGTGTTCTTGTACTATCCTTGTGAGGACCGATTTGACATTTTTTTGGCTGATCCTCACATCCTCAAGGGACGAGTCAGGAATAGGATTCGTGTTTAGTTTTACCAGGATTAGATTATGGTTAGGTGTTAGGATAAGAATTAGGTCAGGGGAAGGTCCTCACAAGTACAGCAAGATCACAGGTGTGTGTGTGTGTGTGTGTGTGTGTGTGTGTCCACCTGTACTCATTACAGCTCCGTCACAGGATCTGAGGTGTGTGACTGTGCGGACGATTGGAAGTGAAATGGCATCCCGGTTGTTCGCGCCGCGATGTGACGGTCTGATTGGACGTCCCGCTCAATCAGAACGAACCCCCTGAACGTTCCCCCGGTTTGAGACTGGGAGACACCTAGCGTGACCTGACTTTCAATTCCGCTAAACCCTTTCTACTTAAGCTGATAATCATATCACAGAATTAGCAGGAATTATGCTAAAACTACACAAATCCGTTCAGAAAGCAATTCTCCGTTTGGGTGTAATTTTTTGATAAAGCTCTTAGTTGTGTCATTGTTTACCACACAAATCTCCCAATTATCGAGAGTCCTTCTAGACTTGGGCGTGAAGTAATTTGAGCGAACAAAAGTGGATTTGAGTCCTCGGGCATGATACTAGAGAAAATCTGTGTAAAGAAATTACTTTTCTCTATTCCAATCATAGCGGTGGCAGCCCCAACTCACGGACCATGTAATTTAGCTGTCCCGGCTGTCACAACTTTCCAGTTTGAAAGCTGTCATTTTCAATCGAATTTAAGGAGACTTTTATTACAGTAGGTTTCCATGTTGCTGAGTGTTACTTCGTGGTAGTCGAAACACGCCGCTTCACCTACGGTATCTCTTCCCACAGATACTGGCTTATGAATTTAGCTCGTAGCGTGAAGCCTCGAAGTATCGATGGATCGCGGCCGCGGCGGATTCGTAGCTTCTCGGTTCGTTAATGGGGCTTTAGCTTCCATTAGGGGCCTAAAAGCTGAGGCGAAAAATGAAATAAGCTCCTCTTTGTGTCTCTGGTGATGTTCCAGGTTCACTTCAGAGACATCCCACTCCCACTCCTCTATCAGGCTCTACACGACGCTCTCATGTGCTTTCAAAAACAGGTGACCTTTGGCCCCGAGTCCCCACACATCCACTTGTACAAGGAAAACGCCGGGGGGGAAACATCAGCGTTGCACATTGGTGGATTTTACACCCTGGAAGCTGATGTAGGCATTGCGGAGTGACTCATGCGTGTATTTTGTGTATGTGTGTATGTATCTATGTGTGTGTATGTGGACTGGGGGGATGCTGAGACGGGGCATGGGATCAATAAACAGGAGCTTTCATCTGTCGCAGTAGAATGAATCCCCTGAAACGTCCCCGAGAGCAAAGGGGACGCCGCCAATCTCCGGTGCCTCCAGAAAGCTGCCATTTTGCAACATTTTTATTTCTAAAATCAACCATTTGCTGCAAATACTGCAAGGGATCGCAATTCCGACTTTGCACTTTTCATGCAAAAGGAGCCTCCGTGTTCTTTCAGAGAAGTGACGGGCGGCAATTTTTACAAATCATCGCAATTTTGCAGCAATAAAGGAAAGGACTGAACAATGCTTTCAGTACAGAGCAGCTGCAAGCGTGACAGTGTGTGTTGGTGTGTCTGTTGGTGTGTGTGTGTTGGTGTGTGTGTGTTGGTGTGAGTGGTGGTGGGGTGGCCTGGTGGATAGAGAGACTGTCCTGCAAGCAGAAAGTTCAAGGTTCAATCTCTGCTGTCGAGCAAGCAACCTCTACCTGCACACGGTAGCTTTTCTCCTAACGGCGTCAGCAAATGACTAGATTATAACGTGCTGTTGTCAGGTGAGAACCTCGTAACTCCAATTTTGGGGATTTTCATGTTTCAACACACTCCTCTACGGGTTGAGAAACTTGACTCTGATAAAACACCGCCAAAAACCTATTGGATGACTTAAAATAATGAAAGGTGGTCAAGTCGACATTTGGGGATGTGAGGTTTTCAGGTTAACAGTGAGCAACAGGAAGTGTGCACGTATTGCATTTAGTTAAAGCTGCAGCAAGCAAGGTTTTTATCAACTCGTCTTATCAACCTAAGTCACAAAGTTGAGCTGTAATATAGAAGAGGGTCCAATCCCTTATATAATGGAGACTAGATTTGGTAGATATGATCAATTCTCCACCAACAGGAAGTGACAAATCCAAACTTTCAGCAAAATACATTCAAAGAGGAAGCTGTTTTGTTTGGTATGTTTTGGTATCGACCCGTTACATGTTGCATGATTTCTTGGTACTGAAGTCCAAAACAGTTTTCAACCCAGAGCGGTTAACTGAAACAAACATGAATCACCATCGGATAAAATCAACATTTATTATAAAAATACAACCAATCACGTCTCAGTCATGGTATTCAGGATGGTCATAAGAATTCAACGCAGGAACAATTCAGAGCAAAAAAAAAAAAAAATCACACACAAAAAAAAATGATAAAGAACAATGTGATTGAGCTCGGCGACCGTGAGGATATAAAAATAGATAAGGACATAAGGTTCCTTCTCAGACAGGAAATGAAGGAGATGGACTGAGTCGTCTTTCACACATCACAGTCATTACCCATTCCTCTCAGACGCCCCCTCCTCCCTCCATCACACGCTGACTTTTTGGAAGAGAGACAGAATCCGTCAGTGTGAAATGAGGTCAGCGATTGCGTCGCTGATGGAAAATAACCTACAGTACCCACCAGACCACACGCACACACGCACACGCACACACACGATAATGCATAATCTTTCTCTCACACACACACACATATGGATGTGTTGCTAAAGGGTTGCCATGACAACTCTCTTGCGGTCCCAGTCGGTCAGGGTGAGTGTGAGTGTGTGTGTGTGTGTGTAGGTTGTAATGGAGTAGAGTCATTTGGGGCTCACAGGGAAAGTCATTTTGTCACCGAAATGTCCATTTTAAAGTCATTCCAGTTGTACGAGCCACCGAATCAGCCTGCAGCTGGTCGGCTAGGGGTAACACTGCTACAACTGAACACTCACATAATACTGTCACGGAAAAAACACACACCGTCACGACCCTGACGCCGGTCCTTTACTTTTAACGTCGCGCTCATAATCAGTGTTGCTACGAACTAGCATGTGGATTTCTTCGCGAGGGTCCTCGACCTCAGACGTGCAGAGATTAAACCGATCAGTCGCGGTGAGTGAGCGTAGTGTTACGACGTAGGTTTTTATTACACCCGTGGTTGATTAATAAAAAAACATTTGGTTTAATCGACACATTCATATGATCACTGCGTAAGTAGTGCATACGACACAGTGTACCTGCAGTAGAGTGGTGCAGGGGTGATGCCCGGGTTCATCGGCTTTAAAATGAATGAATTTCTGCTGGAGGGAAACACACAACGTACTAAACTGTTATCGAGGGCAAAGGACGGGAGGAGTTCTGCCATACTGCCCTGCGAAGGAAAAGCACAGTGACATCGGTTTAGTGGAAATTAGTGTTACTATGGATGAAGAGTAACCGCTTCATCGGTCAACAAATCACCAGACGTCGTTCGGCTAGGCAGTGAAGACGTTTGGACGTTTTCTCTCAGCCTGACCAGTTGGCTCTTGCCGTTGAAGGGCAGTACGGCAGACCTCCGCCCCGACGTCCATCATGTTTGTGTGTTTTGTTTAGCTGATGAAGCGACTAGATCCCAGGCTAACAGACCGGCGGGGGGGGGGCTCAGGCCAGTCAAACGAGGTACCAGGTTATACATAAAAGACACACAGAACACGGTGATGCGGTTCGCTTGCATAGGATGGCCAACGAGGCGTTAGACCGCAGCTACAGCAAACACGCTATCGGACACGTTAGCATCCGGAGAGGAAAAACCCACCCTTCGCTCTCCATCTTAGTGAGTCATCATCAATTCCAGTGATGACGCGTACTCGCTTTCCCTCCACCTGCCTCGTCTACTCCTGCTTTAGTTAGTCATTTCCTACATTTCCCAGAATGCCCTTCGACAACCCCCACGGAATGTGCCTGAACGTGTAGGCGGCGGGAGCAATAGCGATAGCGGAGCGAGAAGAGACGAGAAGCGACCAGACAACACACCGGTCCCAGAACTGCAAGGTGCATCCGTTGGTTTTTCAACAGCGTTTTTGGGTGGATTTTCCCTTTAAAGACTATTAGGTTTAGATACATGTTAACATCTGACTACACCACAGCGTATCGTCTCCAACTTTAACAATAACACAGCACAGACAGAAAGGGTGGGTGTTACAACACACAATGCTACTCGTGGTACAGGAGGGCAGTGCTTCTCCACAACAGGACCATTACTTCCATGACACCAGATAGACAATATCCATTTAGCTCTCCTGCCCGTGTGTCCTTGTAGGGCAGAGATAACATCCCCTCTGTAACGAACACCAGAAGATGCTCCTGGAAAAACGTTCATTCGAGAGAGAACCTGAACTCTAATTTGTTTTATCGTAGCTCTGATAATTTCTGATTCACACAAGTTTACTTCAGTGGGATTTAGCGGGTTTGAATTCACGGAAACTTTGTTCTGTCC
Source organism: Gephyroberyx darwinii (assembly GCA_900660455.1). Lineage (NCBI taxonomy): Eukaryota > Metazoa > Chordata > Actinopteri > Trachichthyiformes > Trachichthyidae > Gephyroberyx > Gephyroberyx darwinii. The sequence continues at coordinate 2,365 of CABFOQ010042855.1, read as the reverse complement.
CCTTGAAGGAATACTCAGTTCTGGGAGATTGGGCTGTTGGTTGGTAAGAACATAAATAACAAAACTGATACTCTATGTTGAGTGATTGTACATTGGTAAAAGTTACATGAAATATAAAGTAATGTTTTGAACCAGGAACTACTTTCCCTGTCCAATCGTCTCTTCCCAGAGACTTCTCCAGACTTGGAGTGGGACTTTGTGAATGAATTTGGGAGACGATGTGTACAGCAAATAATCATTCATCTGCTGCACTGATGAATACTGTGTTTCCCATACATAGGCTCATCTGGGGCACGCCGCCACAATAGCAGCACAGACGCCACAAAATAAAAGATTGTTGCTTGTAAACACAACGCAGGCACACGCCTTTTGTCCTCATCCGCTTGTATGAGACCATATAATATATAATAAAAACCCACTAGCAACTTTGTCATGACTAAAAGGTCAGTCTTCTTACTTTAGATGATGCTAGTGGCATATGATCACTCGACATAGTGTATGCTAAAGTGTTAGCAAGGAGCAAACAATCTACTAATCTTTTCATCACTTAAACTGACCGACTGGCCAATCTCCCAAATACTCGTATTCCTTTAGAGGTCAAACGTAAAACACTTTCCAAATAAAACGCTGGCTTGTTGGGGACATGCCCAGCTTTTCTGGTTTTCCCTCCATCGGCCCCTCAGGCCTGCAGGAGCTTCCTGAGGTCCTCATCCATGCCCCGCCCACTTATCTGCTCCAGGCTGTGGTAGCGGTGGACGACATCGTCGGCCGTCACTACCACCACCCTGATGCCGTGGATGTCCTCGCCCAGCTGGCACCCAATGGCCGAGCTCACAACCATGTCCAGGCCGTCATGTAATCCCCCGGCGTTCCGGTGGTAGTGGCCGGAGAAGACCGCCTTCACTCCTACGGTGAGAGAGACAAGATGGAAAAAGGCGTCAGCTCTGCATGTCCATGCATGTCACAGCAATGCATGTCCATGCATGTCACAACAATGCGCCGCTATCATCCCCATGTAAACACACAATGACATCACTAACTGAAAGAAAGAAAGACAGCTTCCACTTGTAGAGTATTGAGAAAAAGAGGGAAGTAGTAGGAGAGAACCATTTTCAATTTATTTTCAATTACATCCGACATCATTAGTGGAATGGTGAGGGTGAGGCTCGCCCTGCGGCAACGGCGCTGTGCCACTCCAGTGGAATGACTGCACAGATAAACTGGAAGGCCAAACAGAACGAGAGCAGCAAAACGACTCGTTGTTTTCTGTGTATTTAGAGTTTGGGTGTGTGCACTGGTTGAGGACCTTCAGAGTGAGGACAACTTGTGAAGTGGGGTCATTTTGGCCGGTCCTCACTTCTTCAAGAGGCTAGTTTAGGGTTGGGTTTGGGTTTGAAGGTACATTTTTATACATGTGTGATCAAAGATGGATAATGAAGACCTTGTTAAATGCTTTTGTTTGAGTTACAACCATCCAACCCTTTTTTTCCAGGCAGCTTTAGACCAACTCCATTAAACGCACCACAACTGGACCTGGTCCTGATTGGCCAGGTTCAAGCATTTGAACTGGAAAGCCTCCACTTAGCAGGTTTGCCTCATTTGGTGTTGTTGGCCAATCAGGGTCCAGTATTGTGCCTGTTCTGCCCGGGAGGACTTTAGTTTCATTCAGGTGAACTAATTCAATTAAAACATCATGCAGAACATTCGTCTTATCCTTTAAAACAAAGTCATGGAGGTTCGGGGATGAAGGCAGTCCAAAGGTGTGTGTCTCTGCATGTATCTAAACATGTGTGTGTCTGTGTGGGGGGGTTGTAGAATGAGTTCACTGCAGGCTCTGGCAGAGGAAAACGAGCTGCTCCATTTTCTAACAGCTAGTGTTTCCAGAGAGGGAAGTCTGCCTGCTTGCTGCCTCGTCTCCGGAGAGACACCCCAGCCAAAAAATAATGAAAAACTGGCAACAAAAGGGGCTAAATTGCAGCCTGTGCATGAGAAAGACATCAGTCTGTCCCAGAAATCTGCACAACAAAGTCAAGGAAAATCCCCATCTCCGAAAAAAAACAAAAACAAAAAAAAACGTGGTGAAGCTACGCGTCTATCTGGTTCTACTACTTCAATGTCAGCAGTGAAATTGTCCTGAATCATCAAGTCCACTCCTCTGCATCATCACGCAGCAGCGGAATACAAATGTGACCTAAATTTATATGAGCAGTCAGGACGGCGTGACGACGGCGGCTGCACACACACCGGACCGCTGAATAATGAATCAAACGTGGATGAGAGCCGGTGATTGGCCCGCGTGTGGAAACGCTCGGCCCGAACCCGTCTGGGGCTGTGGGTGTAGCGCAACTTAGTAAGGAGAGGCAAT
>CABFOQ010042842.1:0-12142 GCA_900660455.1 Gephyroberyx darwinii | reverse complement strand
CATAGGCTGACTGCTGTACAGACTAACCTTTTCTAGTTTGTATTACTGTTGATCCTAACACTAAGAGTAGACCTCAAGACCTCGGTGAAGACAAAATGTCTAGCTGTGAGATGTGTGGAGGAAGTAAAACTTCCCTGCTAAGAATATATCTGAATGTATGACCGGTCATCAGCTTTACCTTCCAGTATGGCACAGGCACTAGGCCACTGAGGTACAGCCATAATACACGATGATTTATCAAATATTTTATGTATAGTGCCTTGCAAAAGTATTCAAACCCCTTGACTTTTTGCACATTTTGCTGTGCTATTAAGTTATTTCAAAACACATTTGTTTGGCATGCTTGAAGGTTTGTGAACACTAGAGGTGGTGGTCATTATTTCATATATTATAGAAGAATAACATTATAAAATCCTCATCGAAACCTCAAATATAACAAAGATATCCAAAGTAAAGAATATGCACAAATAAATATGATATACTTTCCTTGTTTGGCAAAACTGGTTTAGTTAACAAAACCACAACTATCCCTGTGTGCAGAAATCAATCAATAACTTGGCACTTCCTTTAGCAGGGATAACCTCCTCCTTACAGAACTCTGCCAACTCAGTGAGGTTTGAGGGCGTCTTGCATGAACAACCCGCTTCAGGTCCTCCCACAGCAACTCAATTGAATTTAGGTCAGGACTTTGACTTGGCCAATCCAAAAGACTAAACTTCTTCTTTCTGAGCCATTCTTTGGTAGATTTGCTTGAATGGTTAGGATCATCGTGTTAAACAGCCACTTTTGGCCCAGCTTTATCTCAGGGTCTGATGGTCTGACGTTCTGTTCTACAATTCTCTGGTTTCCCTCAGAATTCATGGTTCCCTTAATGATGTCAAGCCGTCAAACGTGACATTTTTAATTGCGACCAAACTGTTTAATTTTGGACTCATCTGTCCAGAGATCAGACTTTGTCCAGCTGGTTTCTGGAGAACCTGAGACGGGCAGCTTTGTTCTTTTTAGACAGTAGAGGCTTCTTCCTGACTACCATTGCATGAAAGCCATTTCTAGTCAGTGTTCTTATTGTTGACAGATGCACAATGACGTCAGATGCAGCAATGGAGGCTTGTACCCTTGGGTTGTTTTTTACTAACGTTTTTCTATATTTTAGAGGGTATTATTTATGGAAGTGCCACACAAAATCCTCTAAAGATTTGATCTTTGATTGGTTAACTTCATACCAAATTACCTGATTCTACTTACTTACTTGATTTAACTAATGCAAGAGGAGGATTGTACTACATGCACAATTTCCTCTAAAACATATTAAAATGGTAAATATAGATCCTTTATTTCAGCTAAGAAAAGGATCATTTTGATCAAATAAGGATTGCATGGTAAAAACTAAAAATTGCTGCACAAGGGGTTCACAAACTTTCAATCATGTCCGTACATAGATCATCAGTGAAGATGATCTAAGATGAATTACTAACTTTGTATTGCTCACAGGTAGAAAAGAGACTGGTGAGAATGGTAGCATCGCCGCTAAGTTAGCTCTACTTCAAGTCCCCAGGTGGCCCATGTGCCTCTAGGGAGGAAGAGGTGCGATGGAGTGTAACAATTATCAGTGTCCTCTTTCCTGCTCACATGCTCAGGAGTACTACTGATCTGTGGGCCATTGGCTTGCTACACGTAATGCTATGGCTGCTTAATGTTTTGTGGTGTTCATTGACAGCTGAGATCTTCACCTTTCAGGGTGTCCTGTTCAGCCCTCATGATGTCGATCAGGGAGCTCTCCAGGGTGTTCATGTTGAAGCCGTCAAATGACCTGGTGCGCTCCTGGAGAGTAGAGGAGAGAAGAGAAGAGAAACTCGATTAACCTTTGTTTATCCAGGGAGGCGTTTCGCAAACTATTTTCCAGTACCAATTTGCTTCACATCCATACACACAAATGTTCACACCTGGGAGGCTGAAGTCTGAGTGCATCTTAATCCACTCAAGAAAACACACTGTTTTGCTGTTCTGATTGCATCACACTCTAAACAATGACTAAGCTGAAACCCTGAACGTGCAAGACTACTGTAGGCAAAAACATTGTTTAAATCAATCAACAGTTATGGCAGTTATGCATTAGCCAGGCTGTTATTCTTGCTATGTTTAACCTGATTATTTTAAAATGTCAAGTTAACCGTAAATGCAGGTTGAGCTGAGAAACACATTCCTTCAGTATGGCAGCGTAATGGACGTCTATAGTAAAACAAGCATTAAAGTGGGAGCGGATCAAATAATGATTGACATTAACGTCACCTACGACAAGGGCGTCCATGAAAAAAGTTGTAATGCCTACAATACTGAAAATGTTTATCTGCGCACATGTACACATTTTACACATATTTACACATACACACACATCCATACAATGTGTACACACATGCACACAAACACCTCCACCCAAACATATATCCATACGCACACACTTTCAACGTGGCATGCTGATAAGGGCTCGGTCATGACTCAACCTCACCTAAACGAAATCTACTGACAGCAACTTGTTTACAAAAACAAGACGTGCAATACTTTCTGCAATATTTCATCAACTGAAGAAGTCTTTAAGTTGCCATCTGACCAAGATTTGAAAGGTGGTCCAGAGCTGCCAAAAAGACCATGATATGAAATGATATCAAATGTAATATGTGTATTACATTTGTTCTGGAAGGCACAAGTGGGGTTAAATATCATGAAAATATACTATGTACTCACAACACCATGTGTTCAAATCCAGCCCGTGACGTTTGAGTCATGTTTTCGTCACGCTCTACACTGTTTTTCCAGTCACTCTTCAGTGCATGCTATCTCAATGAAGCAGAAATACCATTAAATAATGTTTCTTTTAAATCTTGTATTCCTCATTCATGCATCAATGCCTATGACTGTTTGACTGGTTATAAGCTTTTGTTCAATGAGGGCTGCACATTATGACTGAAATGACAATCATGATTACTCAGCTAGATATTGTGACCATGATTATTAACCACAATTATTAGTCTTGATTATTTGAGAAACACAATAATTTTGCTGCACTTTTTTGCATCTTAGATCAACTATTTCAGCAGAAAAACATAAATGAAATGTCAATTGTGGAAGCCAAAATCACAATTAGCCCCATTTCCAAGTCACCCCTGTACAGAGTCTAGCCCAGCTCTCCAGCTAAAATAAACAACCTCCCAATAACAACACCACATGACCAGCCCTGCCCTCAGCCTGCCTGATAACCGCCAGGCCTTGCACAACAATAATTACTCAATGTGTCTGTCAGCCTGTACTAATTAAGTAAGTAACCTATCTGTGTAGTCTGTCTGCCTGTCTGTCACTTCACCCGCCTGGCTTTCCAACAAAAGTATCTGCCTGTAACACATGTAGCAAGTACTCATTTATTCCACCCTTACTACAAACTACAGGCCAAAGTCTGTGGAGAACAGGCTAAGGAAAGAAAAGCACATAGCTTACAGTGTTACATCATGGACTCAACAGAGGTCAAATGTTAACGGGTTCAGAAAAATAGACCTGTGTCACTGAACCAGATCTACCATATGACCAAAGGTCGGGCGGAAAACTAGTAACTTTCATCTGCTGTCCGCAGTGGCTGCCGGATTCCTAAATTCAATATTTCCTCAGCCAAAATGTTATTAGTAGAAAAAAAAGAGTCTGGTTGGAAGGCTGACACATTGGCTGGTAAAACAGGCAAACTTCCTAGCTGCAGCCAAGATGTACCAGCATTTAGCTGGTGCTTATTTCCCACACAAGAAGATACTTAAGTTGACATGGTAGAAGAGCACACCCAATGCACACTCTCTCCCTCAAAACAAATATCAACATAGGAATATAGGTCAGACTATGTCTACTATTTTCTCATATCCGCCTCAGTAACTTACGTGGACTTAGGCTACAGCCTCGGGTAAAATAAACCAAGCATCCAAATATAAAAGGAAGGAGAAACAAGTGCAGGCTTAGCGTCTGTAGAAGTACAGACCAATATTTTAGACAGGGACAGCACTATAAACACAGGCAGCGGACACACACCAATACACAGGCAGCAGCATTACTCCACGGTTAGCTGCACAAGGGCAGTATGTCTGGAGTCTTGTGCATCCGTTTAGGGTATTTCAATGGTATTATGTGGACAGAAATAGTAAAAGAGCTGGTTGGCTTTCCAGTTTCTGCCAATAACCTGCTTCGGGACCTAGGGCAACTTCCAACATTGTTTCATTACTGTTTTATTCTATCATGTGCTCGGTACAGTATCATAGGGTAACGCTATTATCTAGTTTCAGGTAGAATAGGAATTCATTTTGTGTCTGAGAGGGACATAGGGCTCAGTATGGCTAACAGGGAGACCGGCTGCAGCTCTGCAGTTGCTAAGCATTGGATTGGAGACAGTGATTAATCATCAGATCTGCCTGTCCTCCTCTCTCAACAACTGGCCAGCATACTCATCCCTAACAGATGACAGAGCACACACACACACACACACACAAACACACACACACCTTTCTAGCAGACAACGAGACACCGCCCAGTTTAACAATATGAACTGAAAAAATAAGTTGAACATGATACAGTCTAATCTAAGCCGAGCTAATAGGTGAGGTAATACCATCAATAAAGCCTCTATGACTGATTGATTTGATGTGCCAGATTGCCTTTACTTTACCAAGCTCAAAGTTTGACCCAGGGAGTGATCCAAATTCCCCCAGTTAATTCTTTATCGGATTGGAATTTATCAACCTAAAACATCACAAAAAATGAAAACTTCAGCTGCAAACAAGTAAAGAGGAAAAACAAAATAACTTTGCTTGCTACCCAAATACTAAAAGTAGCCTTTCCAATAGCCTCCCTCCAAACAGGTTTTAATCATAAGTATGATAAACTAGACTTCCCCAGATAGAGCCGCCTCCTACAGATTTTGTTGACATGGAGAGAAGTGAAGAATGATTAAATACAGCATGCTGTGGGTGATTTAGCCCAACATTAATCTTCCGTGTCACCTCTCCGTTAATGAAAAAGGGAAGAAAACAAGGGAGGCTGGAAGAGTGTAGGAAAGATAAAGAGGGTAAAGAGGGGATGAAGGAGAAGAGTAAGAGAGGGACGAGGCGGATGCGACAAAGTTATGTTCATGTTCTTCCCTTATTTATGTTTCTGATCACATCAGTGAGAAGCGTGAGAGCGAGGGAGGGCGAAGTAAAGCGGGGAAGGAGAAGACCGAAGATGAAAGAAGGGGATGGAGAGAGGGAAAGCAAGTGGTGAGGTAAGGCTGAGTAAAAAGAGAAGGAAGGAGGGCCGGAAAAGGAAGCAGGTTGAGCTTTTGATAATTTGTGATTATGTTGCTCCTGGTCCAAGTATTTCAAAGCCCTGCGATGACATTGAATAACCCCCTACCGTCAAAGCAACCTATGACCCAGTGTTAGTGACTGAATTGTGTGCGTGTGTTGGAGGGAGGGGGGTTGTGGCTACAGAGGCTACAGAGGCAGGGGAGAAAAGTGTGTGTGTGTGTGTGTGTGTGTGTGTGTGTATTTGGTGTAATCAGGGCTACAAGGGTGAATAGTCTGTGTGTGCACTTGTGGTGTAATGGGAGGCGACAGAGGCACGGGTTCCAGCTGTCTTTCCCCTGCTTGTGGATAGACTGAACTGACTCCTTCATCATTAGCAATGAGCTAGGCTAAATACAATATGACACTTCCACATATCCTCTGCTTTCTCATCTTCCTTTGTTAAAACACACATGTGCAGAAGACACAGGCCGAGGCCTAATTAGAGCCGGTGCACACATGCACACACACACGCACACCCTCTCTTTCTTCCTGTTTCAGAGAGTCTGTCAAGGGTATGAGAAGGGCACAATGAGGCTGTATGCGCAACAGTCATGTGCTTGCCAGCACAGCTCAGGCCACTCATTAGTCTAAAAACCATTTCTCTCATTTAACACCAAGGACCAGAGGTAATGGCTGAAACCCCGGTCTTCGACAGCTTAATGGCTCAGAGGGTTCGTGTGTGTGTGTGTGTGTGTGAGAGAGAGAGTTTTTGCATGCATGCATGTACATGCAATGAATAGGGGAACACAGGCTACCTGGAATGAATGAAGCTAGTTTCTTCCAACTAAGCCTGTAAACTTCAACATGATCCTGTTTTAGTCATCAGAGTTCTCATGCAGAAGATAACCAAACAGGCAGACGGTAGTTAACTCTGTTACGCTAACTGGTAAATGAAAAGGAAAATCAAAACTGTAGGCTCCTGTTGTTAATTTTTTGGAGACCCCTGTGAACGGCCTGTAGGAACGCATAAGAGCCCACTTTGAGAACCACTGCTTTAGGGTAGTGACACACAAAATTTGGGGCAATGTAGTTTAGCAATGCCTCCCAGCAACAGGCACCGCGAGATGTAAGGTCAAATGTATATTTAAACGTTTCCTGGCAACAAGATGTTCCTACGTGATTAAAGGAACAATGCTGCGCTTGGGGCATTGTTGCACATCAAAATTGCCCTTAAAGGGCTGCACTGTGCATCACTGCCTTTAGCAAACTTGCCAGACAATAGAGCTACCACCTCCCCACCAGCCTAGCAGCTGATATGACCGTTAGGCCTAAACTGTTACAAAACAACAACTTCCCCATGTCTACTGACCATTCACATGACAATGATTCATCATATTTGTTCCAATGCTTCCAAGGACGGTGTAGTTCTATTCTCAGACTCACACAGAATGGGTGTTTCACTGTACGTGCACCCACATGAATGCGCATGAGGCTGTATGTCACCTTCTTCTGCCAGCAGTAATGAAAACAGTGGCTACACTGATCTAACCTGAAAAGCTATTTTTGTACACACTGACTGACTTGTCACATAATTCCCAGTTCTAGTTAAAGCACTAATGTGTGTCAAATACCAAATAATGTCACTTTGATTTGGCTGGCCATTGGAAGCATCAAAGGTTATATAGAGCTTGACTGCTTGAGTGACACAACAGATGTTTGACAGCGGGTACCTCTGCAGGCCTGAAGGTATGGTTTTATAATGCACAGAAAAGTAGTGGTACGCATATTGACAATGAGTGCAAGAATAAAGCAATTTAAAGGAGATCAAGGTGTTCAGGCTCTACTTCTAAGCACATGATTTTATAATGCACCTTCATACAACAGTATGCAATTAAGCTACAGTATTTCTAGGCTACACTACAGCAAGCTGTAACCAACAATTTTCCTGATAGCTAACTGAGACAATATCCTGTGCTGGCTTACTAGCTAACCACCAGAAGGCCTTGAGGCCCTGTGAGTCTCACCCTGGTCCTTGGCCAACTCCATCAGTCCAATCCAGCCCAGGACACCTGACATAACAGCAGGCCTCTGACCTTGAATTTCACAGGTGAGGAAGGAGGGGAGGAAGGAGGAAAGGAAGAGAGGAATGCCTTCTTGGCATTTGAAAGCGAAAGTCTGATTCTAAGGCTAGTTACTAGCCGACCGGTGTGTTCGCAGTTAGCAGCAGTGTGCCTGGCCTGCTGCCCAAATACGAAAGCTGCTCTAATACAGCAGTGGCCCTGCCTGCTGAACCAACAGCCATGGTGTTGGCACATTTTCTCCCTTTCTGCGTATGTACTGTAAGGAGCTTTGGATAAAATGTCGACCAAATGGCTCTTGCTCTTTAACACTGCATCTACACATTTGTTCATACAGTACATTCATACACACAGATCAGCTGAAAGCCACTGCCCAAGGCAGTAACAAGATGATGCCCAACTCCATGCAGTGGAGGGCAGGGGGGGGGTCTGTGTTTTAACAGCTAGCTATTGTAACTCAGCTGACACCTCACCTGGTTTATGTGTTTCTGTATCTACTGACTAACAAGCATTTCATTTGTTGCCCCCTCGGCTGAGTGCATGTGGCATGGTGTTACGGATGCAAAAAATGCCCATGCTATGTTTTGAGAGATGACAGTTTCCCTTTGTCCCCTATTTGATGTGTAACTACCAGATGAATTCCTTATGCCCTTTTTGAGTAGCCATGAAACACTTTGTCTCATTGTAAATGGGCAGAGCAATGCAAGTTCTAAAACAAAGGCAACTAATCCTTCATCTGTTCTGTCAGTGCTAGTATGGAAACTATGTGAGGCAGTCAGACCAGTCCAGTAGTGAAACAATATGGCAACAGTTCCTGATGGGGTCCATTTACCCCTTAGTTACTGCAACTACAGTATTTCCATTACCAAACTTTAGGGTGCCTTGTGGAAGGCAACATGTGTCATCAATTATCAATGTAAGTATAGTATGTGGATATCCTATGATCTTGGAAAACATCGATAAGCTGAAAGACTGAAAGTTACAGTCATGCTTGGTAGTTTATGAACTCTACAGGAGTGGCTATTATTATTATACTTGAATAACCTTATAAAATCTTGATCTAAACCACAAATCTTAATGAAGAGATCCCAACTAAAGAACATGCACAAATAAATATGGTTTACTTTTATTGTTTATTCAACAAAAACTCTCCTTTAGACTTTGTCTCCTACAGCCACCGCTCAGTCTCTAGCATCTTCCTTGAGTGATTTTCACTCTCACTTCCTTACAGAACTCAGTGAGGTTTGAGGGCATCTTGAATGAACAACCCGCCTCAGGTCCTTCAGCTTTAGCTCTCGGACTGAAGACTGATGTTCTGCAATTATCTGGTTCCTTTAATTACTTTGAGTCATCCAGGTCCAGAGGAAGAAAAACAGCCCCAGACCATGACACTCCCACCATCACGCTTGACCATAGGGATATGATTATTTTCGTGGTGGTCAGTTTTAGGTCGTCACAAAACATGGCAATTTTTGATGCAACCAAACAGTTTAATTTTGGACACATCTGTCCAGAGGACAGACTTCCAGAAATCAGTTTTTTTTCAGGTGGTCTCTGGCAAACTAAAGATGGGCAGGTTTGTTCTTCTTCCTGGCTACTATTGCATGAATGCCATTTCTATTCAGCGTTCTTATTGTTGACGGATGCAATGGAGGCATGTAGCTCTCTGGATGTTATTCTTGGGTTGTTTATCAGTAGTTTTAATATTTTTCTTGTGGGTGATTTTTTTTTTAAGGGTATTTTGTTTATGAGAGCGCCACACAAACATTTCTCCAAAGATTGTTATCTTCATACCCAATTATTTACCCACTTCCTTACCTACTTCACTTAACTAATTCAAAAGGAGGTTATTATTTTTGCACCTGCACTAATTCTGTTTAATCTATTTTCATTTTACCACATGCACAATTTCCTCTAAAAAAACACTTTAAATTGGTAAATATGGATACTTTATTTCAGTTAACTTTGATTAAATAAGGATAGACAAGGCCTAAAACTATTCGTCCTATTGTAAATGCCTAGTGCAACAGCTATTGTAAATGCAAGCAAGAACACAACGTCTATAGCTTTGGCCTAACACAACCTTGACAAAGATAACCTCAAGATTACACAATACAGGGGAAGCATCTGACAAATATAAAACTCTGCACTTGGCTGCCTGTGAAAATAATTCAACAGTGGTTTCTAAAGCAACAGCTCCAACCACTGCAATATGATGTATATCTACACACCGAAACAACCCGAAACAACATCTGATCGTTAAGAGGCTAAGCGTACATCTTCATTCTACACCAACTCTCTCTTCTCTTTTCTATCCAGTTACTCTTTGTTATTGGGGTTATAGTTGCATAATCAGCCAGCCACACACACACACACACGCAGTGTAAGGTTATTCTTCAGCTACCCTCCCTCTGTCTTTTCAGTACCTAGAGGGCAGAGGGACAATGCTGATCTGATTCTAACCAAACCAAGGGCACCAGACTAAAGCTACGGTAACGGGGTGAGAGTACAACAGGAGAAACTCTCAACTCCAATGCTCAAAATGGATGCAACTTCACAACTTTGGAGAAAAAGCTAACCAAAGTGAGTTTGGTTGCACAATGAGAGGGCACCTAACCTTAAAAGCCTTTGTATGTAGCATCTAGAATCACTTCTTTTAGCTAGATAAGTTGTAGAATCGCATTAAAATTTAAGAATTGTCAGAGTTGACTATACCACATTTGACTCCTTCAATAACTAAAGGACTACACTGACTTTTGGGGAAATTGGCCCATTGGTTAACTTACCTTTTATATGACAAGCGGATTGGCAGAAAAAAAACTAACTAACTTATCTAACATGTCTTCATACGTTAGATAATGCTATTTTGGTGGTACTCTCATAACATAACTATCATAATCATTGGTGTAGTCCTTTGACCAGGTGGCCCTGAAATAAGTCTGAAATAAATCTGAAATAAGTCACATTTGTGGAGTCGATTCTCCATGAACTCCTCTAGTATTTAGCCTGTTAGCTAATGATAAATACCTGCCTAGAGGTTAGCCTTGCTAGGCTTTCACAGCAACAATAGGCATGACATGTCAAGACATGTCAGAGCAACAGCCATAGTGTTTGGCCTGTGGTGCACAATGAGTCATTAATTAACCTAAGGAAAGACTTATAAAGTGATGAGTTGAGTTAATTTGCTTTGGGGAATTGAGTTCACTGCAGCAGAAACTGTCAGGTAAAACTGAATGAAAAGTGACAGATTATGTCTTTGTTTTCCTCACGGATGGGCCAGGAAGCCACATTGTCCCTCATCTGTAGTCTCTAAGTCCAATTAGTAATGCTGTTAGACTATTAAAACAAAACAGCTGAGACACCAAAGGCTAGCAACCAGTCAAGCAATTTAGCACTATCTAGTCTCATCTGACTGTTACTGGTAAGTACCAATGATTGACCTAAAGTTAATTTGACAGAGCATACACAGCCAGTCATCAGGGGAGAAGAAGAAGCATTTTCCAGAGACAAGAAGGTAAAGAACATATACTTAAAGAAGCTTTTAATCAGGATTCATCAGAGGCAAGGCCTAGCTGGAGTAACCCCTTATCACATCGCAAATAGACTGGGGCCTTGCCCTCCTCCCTACACCCCCGCCTCCTTACAACGACCGATGCAATCAATCCTGGGCTAGATCAATAAAATGAATTCATCTCCATCACCTCTTTACCTCTCTCCATCAATCCTATCATCAATTTCCTTCATGTAATAATACTGTTATTCAAGCTATTTTCATTGTGTGGGGACTCAGCAATCAAAAATTACATTATAAATGGGCTGGCATTTTGATGACAGGTTGCTAGGCTATGGGGGCCATGTCCTGGGTTATTAATAACGCAGTAATCCTGAAAATCATTAGGCTACATTTCACAAAATAGAATTGATTTATATCCTGTGATCTGCTGGGGTAAAGACAAATTTGTACCGAGCTCCCTCCATCCATGTATTTCTCTTTCTGTTATTCTTTCTGTTTCTGAACAGAAATCAGATGATGTCTTGTCTTACCACTGGCGTGTCATTCCCCGTTCCCCCATCCCTTCCTTCCCTCGCCTCACGCTCTCTTTTTCACCTGCCCCATTTCTAACCTCCCTCTCCCATTTCCATTTTCCTCTCCCTATCTTTTTCACTCCCTCCCCAACACCACCCCCCACCTCGTATACGTGGCACACACCACTGCAGTGACAGAGCTACATTAGTCATCATCAGGGACCTACAGCCATGGAAGTGCAGAACCCAACGACTGATGTCTAAGCTACTAAGCTAACACAGTGACAAATGCATCATGTAAATCCATGCCTAAAAATAGCAGCTACACGACATACTATAATAGAATTAGCAGCTAATATGAAGTGTTGTATGTTACGTTTATGTTTTACCACTCGGACAGTCAGTGGGCACAAACACACACTCAAATGCACAAGCAGAAAACACACACGCTCAGATTTTTTAAAAAGCACACACACCAGCTAATCCATATGCAGCGCCCCTAAACAGAGCTATCAAATGAAATCAATGCTAACGATTTTATCAGTGGAAATCAATTAAAGGACTAGCTCGCCAGAATTATTACAACTGATACAATCAGACTATCAAACACAAACTGACCTGGAAGGGGAAGATGTTATCGCTGCGGCCCACTCCGTCATCCATCCAGGACTTGGGGTTGAAGCCTGCGGGACTGTTTCGGGGATACTTCTGAGATGCCACGTGGTTGTTGGGGAAGGTCTTCTTCAG
>CABFOQ010042836.1:0-12221 GCA_900660455.1 Gephyroberyx darwinii | reverse complement strand
CCCTCCTCCCTGATGTTTCTCCTCCAGCCTCCCACGCCCCGTACAAGTGGGACTACTGGCCCCACGACGACGTTCGCGCCGAGTGTCGCTTCGTGGGCCTGACCAACCTGGGAGCGACCTGCTACCTGGCCTCCACCATCCAGCAGCTCTACATGATCCCGGAGGCCCGCCAGGCCGTCTTCACCGCCAAGGTTCATAATCCAGTTTTTCTTCCACATCCCCCTCCCATGTTTCTCAGTTGGAGATTTATTGTTTTCCTTTTCCCCCGTTATTCGCTGCTTTCTACGTCGCCCTTGTTGTCCTGATCTCCACCAGCTGGTAGCGCTTCAGTTTCAGCATCATCAAACCAGGAAGAGAGCTGACAGTTTAACGCAAATAGTCGATCTGACAGAAGTTACTGAGCACGACTGAAACTCTTCTCATTTTTTAGCGTAGAGTCTCATCCAGTGTGTCTGTTTGCAGTATGCCGAGGAGATCAAGCACAAGACCACCCTGCTGGAGCTGCAGAAGATGTTCACCTATCTCATGGTGAGTTAGACCAGCCTCTCCATCCCCTGATCTTCCCATTTACTCCTCCTACTTGTATTCTGCTGATGAAGGCAAACAGCAGAGAAATGCCACCAAGTACCCACGAACATTTAGACTTTCCTGATAAGATGTCCTTGCAAATCGTCCCCAAACAAACGAAAACCACTTTTTATTCTGAATCTGACCAAATACAAATCCAAGTGCTCAAGTGCAAAATGTTGTTTCCATCGTTTTTCCAACAAAGTGCCAGAGGTAAAACAGAAACTCAGCGATGTACCCTGCAGGCTCTGTTCAAGCCTCCTGGCATCGCGAGTCTGACTCGACCACACAAACTCTCTTAGTTAGCGCTGATCCTTCATCCGTTCATGTCTGTGTGTTCAGGAGAGCGAGAGGAAGGCGTACAACCCCCGACCCTTCTGTAAAACCTACACCATGGACAAGCAGCCTCTCAACACCGGGGAGCAGAAGGACATGACGGAGTTCTTCACCGACCTCATCACCAAGATAGAGGAGATGTCCCAGGACCTGGTAGACACACACTGAATGATTCACTGAATGACCCTTTAATCGTTAATGTTAGAAATGTTGAGAGTCTTGGAAAATCTGGGAATGTTAAAGGTGTATCCACGCCTGGAAGAGTTATGGGAAATCACATGTCCAAAAAAGTCGAGTTAATGTTGTAGAAATGTCTCAATCCTGACTGAAGAATAATAACAAATATCCTGATCAGACGTCCCAAGCTAGCCAAGAACACCTCAGATGTTCAGTTGAAGTGTTGAAGTCATTGGTCTTAACATTAATGGGATGTTGATGATCAAAAATGTTCAGCAACCCTGTTGAATCTCATGTGACATCCCGGCTCTCGTCTCTCTCTCAGAAAAACACCGTGAAGACTCTGTTTGGAGGCGTCATCACCAACAACGTGGTTTCTCTGGTAAGAACCCGCCAGACCGTTGGTGGTTCAAAAATCAGGAAGTGTTCATGCAGTCTCAAGTTTCATTTTGAGAGTATAACGAGTATAACGACCAACGGCTTTATTCCAGTTTGTACACATTTTCATTAAGTTCTTAACACAGTGTCCTTGTAATGCTTTGCCATAAGTTCATGCTCAGGTTAACACTGTAATCCAGGTGTTGGGGATCTGACAGCGAATTGACCCCAACGCTGGACTAGTGCTGTTACTGTTGACTAGCTTTGCTTTAACTCCGCCCCCTCTGCAGGACTGTGACCACGTCAGTCAGACAGCTGAGGAGTTTTACACCGTCAGATGCCAAGTGGCGGACATGAAGAACATCTATGTGAGTGTCTCCATCGACCCCGACCCTCCACTTCACCTTTTCAAGCACCGACAGAGAGACTGTGTCTACATGTAGGGAGAGATCCATTATCGGTTTGCCGAGATACGGGGCTGATATTGGCTTTTATTAAATATTGGACATGGGTCAGTGAGTCGTGGGAAAGTCTGGAAATATATAAAAGCAATTTCCAGGTCTTGAGAGGTTAGAAAAGTATGGAATTATGAAATGGAAACAGCGGAGGAACGCTGCAGTCCGGCTCATCCACCTCTGATGGATGCAGTTTATTTGATTACATATTTATTATGTTATTGATCAGTACCACCCTGGTGTCTATGGGGAACTCTCAACCTGAATTGGTTGTAAAGCAACATCTTGATCGGATTATTTTTTTTATCCTCTTTGGTGTCAGTGGAGAGTTTCAGTGTCCTGTGATGGTCTGAATGCTGTTTCACATGGAAGCACTGGATATTTCTGGGTGTTTGGGGCATGAAAGTGGGTAAATTTAAAGATATTGAATATCCGCACAAAAGATCAGCTATTGGCAGCCAGAAATATCTGTATCGGCTTTGAAAAACCTGTATATTTCTCTACACGGTCAGAAAAAAGGTAGAAGTACCTTTAGTCACTAGGACTGTACCTTTGGGACTGTATTACATGACATTACATCACAGTCACGATACTCTGTCATATATGGACAGTTGGGCTGATGTGTTTTGTTTCCTGTGTCTCTTCAGGAATCTCTGGACGAGGTGACCATCAAAGACACCCTGGAGGGCGACAACATGTACACCTGCTCCCAGTGTGGCAAGAAAGTCCGTGCAGAGAAAAGGTACAAAACAATAGTTTCCCTCTTGAGGCGTTTGAGTTAAAGAAGTGTATAAGCAAGAATTAAGATCTGCACCGGCCAAGTCCTGCAGTCGGTAGGTCTGTCATGTCTGTTCAGTCTAATTTCTATTTAAAAGACTATTTTTGATGCTTGGAAATTAAATTTGCTGGTAAAATATCAACATTCTTGCTTCTGTGGCTGTTTGACCAAACAAGTGAGAAACGAGTAATAATAAACTTGTGTAGTTTTTTCAAAAGTTAGAAATGTCTTTCTAGACAGTAAAACAAAACAAATAGAAAAAATAATGCCATACATGTTAAAAACAGGTTTACTGAAGAAACTATTAAATACTTCTGTTAAAGCCTGTTTGTAAAAATATTGAAGGCTGTGACTTGAAAACAGGTATTTCCTCTATTTTCCTCTGTCACCTGAACTCACCATCTGTCCTCCCCCGTCCTGCAGGGCGTGTTTCAAGAAGCTGCCGCGCATCCTGAGCTTCAACACCATGCGATACACCTTCAACATGGTGACCATGATGAAGGAGAAGGTCAACACCCACTTCTCCTTCCCCCTGCGCCTGGACATGACGCCCTACACCGAGGACTTCCTCATGGGCAAGGGGGAGCGCAAGGAGGGTACGACTAGAAATTGTACATCACAAATACACAACAGCAAGTTACACAAGGTGTAGTGTGACCAAGATCGGACTAAAGATTTTTTTAAAATAAAGTGTCCCTGTAATTCCTGAAGCAAAACGCTCTCAGTAGATCCCAAGTCTTGGTGAAAGAGAACAAATGGATCACTGAGCAGATCTGCTGGGTGTTGCAGGTTTTCGCGAGGAGGGTGAGGCCAAGGTCACCGAGAGCTACGAGTACGATCTCATTGGCGTCACCGTGCACACAGGCACGGCGGATGGCGGCCATTACTACAGCTTCATCAGAGACATCGTCAACCCACACGCCTACAAGAACAACAAGTGGTGAGCGGGGGGGGGCATGTTAAATCAGTCATAGTAGCTGGTGAACATGGTGGACGAGAGCCGTGGTTCTCAACGGGGGACTGTGGACCCCCATGGATCCTTGAGAGGGTTTCAGGAGGTCCCTAGACCTCTTATCCACACACAGACATGTCAGATCTTCCAGTGGAGAACATTTTATTATTTAACAATTTTTGTCAAATGACCCAAACTAATGGTTACTTGGAGCAGTGAGAGGCTACTGCTTGGTTTTTTCTAAGTTTGAAGGACTTCATTACCCAGAAATCATGTCATGTGACATCAGTAAACCACACCCTCCTAGGACTTCTAGGTCTTCTCTGGACAAAGCGCTCGCTTGCTGCTGTTTAGGGGAACGTTTGGGGTTTCGCTGTTGACTTTCAACTCAGTACTTCCTGTGTGTGGGGAAGATTTCCCACCAGTGAGCAGAAACTCATTTGGCCAGTTAGTTAGAATAACAAAGCTGTATATTGTTGCATGAAGGTCTTTCCTAGACAGCTTTAGTTCTGTATTACTCAATGAGTGTTTTATGTTTGTACGACTCTCCAGGTACCTGTTCAACGACGCCGAGGTGAAGCCCTTCGACTCAGCCCAGCTGGCCTCTGAATGCTTCGGTGGAGAGATGACTGTAAGGACAAACACCGGCGGTAGACACCAACTAGCAGGCTTCTGACCAGATCCAACAGCACTAGCAAATCTACCCTGATTTTAGGATTGATTTCTGATTTTATTGATTACTTTTTAAAGCAGTGAATAACCACCCCGTCCTACGTCATGGAACTTTTATCCCTCTGTGTTGAAGAGCACTTTCAGATCTGCCAATAAAGCTTTTTGAAATGTCCCCTTGTCCAAGCTCAAGTCAAGAGGTGACAGAGGTTTTATTATCAGATCCACAACATCGTGGATCAGTCTGTCACCATGCTCCTAGCCCCCTCGGTTCATGTTTTTAAACAAAACAAACATTTATAACGTTGCATTTTACTGTTAATTTGCTTGTTTTTTCCCATGATGTCTTCATTGCCCTTCATATGTATTTTAGGTATTGATGTGCTTTGAAAGTTGCTATTATTAAGTTTATTATTACAACTGTTTCTTGTTTGTCTTGCAGACTAAAACGTACGACTCTGTTACCGACAAGTTCATGGATTTCTCCTTTGAGAAGGTGAGGTGGATTTCCAGGCTGTTGGATCTTATTGTTGCTCTCTCGTGACGTTAAGACACACTGCATGGTCCCAAAGTGATGAATGAAACAGGAACTGAACTGTGTTCGTCTCTCCAGACACACAGTGCCTACATGCTCTTCTATAAGAGAGTGGAGCTTGAGGAGGAGAACGCCAAGGACTTTAGCTTCGACGTCTCTCCTGATCTGCTGGAGGTAATGTGGATCTGCTTTTCCAGTTGAAGTTCCTGGTGAAGGCTGAGGATAAATGTTCATGTAACAAGTAGGATTTAAAACTTCAATACAGACACTTTGAGGAAGACAGACTAGTAATATACTTTGATGATCTGATGAGATTCTTCATACTTACAACACAGGTTAAAAAATGATTTTCTTGAAACTGCAATAAATACAAACTTCATATTAATAGAATGTGTTTTAAAGACTCGTTGATACTTGCTAGCTAACGAATGACCCCATGAGCATAACCAGATACGTGTAATACATCGTTGTGGTTATGGCAGCACATTCTGCAGCCATACTTCCTCTGTTACATCCTGATCCTGTTTCTAATCTTTGATTGTCTCTCTTTCAGTGGATTTGGCATGACAACATGCAGTTCCTCCAGGACAAAAACATATTTGAGCACACTTACTTTGGGTAGGTGTCACCTTGTTATTTCAGATAGTTTAAATAGATTCAATCTTTTTGTATTCTATGTGTATCTAGACTGTTTTATTCTCTCCTGGATTAAGCGATGGCTTCTGCAGAATTCTGTTTTAAACTTTCAGACTTGTGGGGGTTTTTTCACGTCACTCTCTAAAAGTGGAAATTTTCTTTCTATAGGTTTTCTGCATACATTCATAGTTAAACCTCTGTAGTCTTTAACTATGAACATACTCAGCATTCAAAACGTAGAATTTACTTTGACTTCTGACAAGCTTGCATGTCCAAAGGCAGACCTCTAGTTCTTCATCTCAGGGCTTTATTTTAACAAACCTTGAATGATTGATGATGATTTCAAAGGACCTGGTTTTATTTCAGGGTGCACAATTGCAGCTAAAATAAAAATGCTGATTACCCTGCTCTCTGTTGTGGTCACTAACTCTGGTCACACAACTATTAATCACAAATATTATTCATTTGTGGATCAAAATTTTTAGTCTGCACTTTCATCATCTGATCTTGACTATTTTCAACTACAGCGGACATTACAAATTAGATTAAATGATATAATATTGCCAACATGCGATTATTCAATTATTAGTTGTGGAAACAGAAATTACGACATAATCACGATGGTTATCCAGGTTGAACCGTGTGAGTTGTGTTTTCCAGGTTCATGTGGCAGCTCTGCAGCAGCATCCCCAGCACCTTACCCGACCCCAAAGCCATCTCCCTCATGACCGCTAAGGTAAGAAACACCGTTACTGAGGTTCAGCGTTTTTACTGAATACAACTGGATGAACTATTTATTGAACCAAACAGCCTTCATTAGGGTGGTGGCCAAAGCGAGCTTTCTCTCAGTAAATGGCTGTGTCATCTGCAAATTGAAGCACTTTGGTATCCTTCCTCTAAAATTCAGTTCTGAAAGCTGATGGCTGTAAGTGATATTGTTTATTTCCTGTTCATTTGCAGCTCAGCACATCGTTTGTCCTCGAGACTTTCATTCACTCCAAGGAGAAGGTAATGCACTTTTAATGGACTTTTCTTATGAGTTTATGGCGATCCGAGTTGATTGTACATGATCCATCCATCTGGGGATTTGTAGGGCAGCGCTAAGTAGCAATGCTGCTCTCTGTTTAGTGTCACGTTTCTGATTCTTACCAGTTTGGAGTCTTGACAGTGGAAACACCAAACATGTAGAAGCTGACATGGCTAACATGACAGGCTAACAAATAAGCAATCTAAACATGTGGAGACAAATGGCTCTACGAAGAATAAGAAGATTGTATGGGAACATACAAGTGGCTGATACGTGTGTAGCTTTTTTAATGCTTTTCCCCTTTAGCCTCTTGTGTTTGTGTGTATCTACTGATGTGTTTCACCAGTGTTTAACTTGTGTTTGTGTGTATCTACTGATGTGTTTCATCAGTGTTTAACTTGTGTTTCTGTGTATCTACTGATGTGTTTCATCAGTGTTGAACTTCTGCTGTGTTGTGTCCCCAGCCCACCATGCTGCAGTGGATTGAGCTCCTGACCAAACAGTTCAACAACAGCCAGGCCGCCTGCGAGGTTAGATTTTCATGAGTACTCACCATAATACCTTTTTAGTTTATTTAGTCATCTTGTTTTTCTTTTTTCTCCTGCACAATCTTCTGTTTTAGTCTTCATTTTCCATGACCTGCTCACTGACCAGCTGTGGTCCTCTCTGTTTCAGTGGTTTCTGGATCGCATGGCGGACGACAACTGGTGGCCAATGCAGATCCTCATTAAGTGCCCCAATCAGATCGTCAGACAGGCAAGTCATTCCTCACAGACGGGTTTTTCCATGTGTTCAAACGTGCATACACACATAGACTATTACATCATTTATTCCCTTATCCTAAACTATGTTGTTGAGACACACACACACACACACACACACACTTCACTCAGCTCTCCTGCTGTCTTCCAGATGTTCCAGAGGTTGTGTATTCATGTGATCCAGAGGCTGCGTCCGGTTCACGCCCACCTCTACCTGCAGCCTGGCATGGAGGACGGGTACGTACCGTCAGGGTGGACGTTTGGAAATGGTTTCAGCCTAGTTGCTCTACATTTACTCTCACTTATATTCTTAACACTGAAAATGTCAAAGGCCCACAGCCCTGAACATTTAGATTTAAGTCTGATTTTCCTATACCAGACCTTCAAAACTTTGATGTTTCTGGCTTTGTGATTCTATTAACTGGAAAAACTACATGGTAGCATTGTTAGCATTCCTCATTCAAACCAATACGTGTACGGCTAGTTGTAAGCTAGCTCATAAGTCTCCAGTACTCATTGGTTTCAGTGAGAAATGCTAACAGCACTTACAAGCTATTTGTCCTAATTGTAAGTTTAAAAACTGCTCCCAATGTGTTTCAGCCCCTTGGCATTCATCCGACCCAGTTTTAACTTAGACCTAGAGTCCCCAAGCTCACAATCTTTAACATTAGAAGCTAAGAACCATTACAACCAAACCAATCTGTTTTCCAATACTAACAAGCTCATCTTAAAGGCAGATAAATAAGAATATATGATCTTTGTGTTTGGTCCAGAAAAATAAGACCTCAAGTTAGATGACAGTCAAGGTGAAGGTGCCATTGGAGGTGTGCAGCACGACTGGACAGTGTTGTGTCTGTGATATCCGATGGCTGATAGAGATCCAGACTGCGTCCCTAACACTCTGGGGTATGATTCCCGCCTGTGGTGCGAGATGTCTTGGGTTCAAATCCCGGACGAGCCCCCACTTTGTTACGACCCCGTGTCGGGGAAGAGGGACGCAACATAAGAGGAAGGCTCCCTTCCCTCCCCAGTCCCAAACCACTCTGACACACAGGCAAAACTATCTTCATCTTATTATTAACAGCGTATTTTAAACTGTGACTGTCTGAAGAATCGTCAGGATGAGCCTCGGTACAAACAGCAAACAAAAGGACTGTTAGCAACAAAACTAACTAGTCTGCCTTTTTATTCTATTATTATTTCTCATATCTTTCATATATTTGGTGTGAATTTTTATTATTATATTTTTATATTTTAGAATTTTATATTGTATTCTTTACAGTACTTGCTTATATTCTGCTCTTGCTGTGTTTATTGTTTATTGTTATTGTTGTTATTTATCATGCACCAAACATCAGGACAAATTCCTTGTATGTGTAAACATATTTGCCAGTAAACCTGTTTCTGATTCTGATTTCTGAAAAGAAAAGAAACCATAAATACAATCAACTAAAACTACAGTTGTGAGAAAAAGGTTGTAACCCTTTAGAATGACCTGCCTCCCTGTATAAATGGCTCCTACAATACGGTCTGATGGTCATAAAGATAGATAAACACAATGTGATTTAACAAATAATATTTATTTTGACATATTCCTATGAAAAATGCAGTTTAATTATTTTGGCCAGTAGAAAAATATTCTTGGCAGGTACATTTTTCGAGCGTATCGTCCCTCGGCAGGTCAGCCAAAGAGCTGATCTGGGACATGGTTTGTAACTCGGCTGACGCTCTGTCTCTTGCTGCTGTCCGTCCAGCTCTGACGACATGGACGGTCCAGTGGAGGACATCGGCAGCCGGTCCTGCGTGACCCGCTTCGTTAAGACCCTCCTGTCCATCATGGAGCACGGCGTCAAGCCCCACAGCAAGCACCTGACCGAGTACTTCGCCTTCCTCTACGAGTTCGCCAAGATGGGGGAGGAGGAGGTCGGTCACTATGAAGTTACTAGCCTAGTCTTACTAGTCAGACATGAGAGGAGCTTAATTGAGTGGCTGTCAACTAGACCCGCTGGGCTCGAGTTCAAAAGCTTCACCTTCCTGGCTGCTGCTGCTATCAGCATGATGCACCAGCATTTTGATTTAACACAGAATGACTTCATTCTTATGGAAGGGTATTTCTAAAAACAATCCCTGGACATCCATAACAGCTATTTAAACTTTTGTAACTTAATTGATTATTTCTTGTTCTTCTTCTTCCACAGAGTCAGTTCCTGCTGTCGCTGCAAGCCATCTCCATCATGGTCCACTTCTACATGGGTACCAAGGGCCCTGAGAATGTGAGTTTACACACTGATGATGTGCTGGTTGTTGGTTTGCTGTAGTCTCTGAAGCCCTCTCTGGACAGCATTAGTCCTTACCATGGGAGGTCCTGTCTCTGGTGAGCGGGACTTTTTACGACAGGAATTTTATGTTTACCAGGGAGAAAATCTTCAACGAGCATGTCAGTGATTTTCTCCCTGGTAAACATCCTGTCTGACATTTCCTATTTTTAGCAACTCTGAAATCCAGATTGATGTTCGTGGGATTTCCGTTTTGCGTATCCCCCCCAACCCCCATCTGGATTAAAAGAGCAGATAACTGACTGAAAGTACTAATGCACATGGGTGACATCAAATCACTGACCTCCCCTGGTAAAACTGACGACATCAGAAGCAGGTTTCAGACACACTGCCTACTGGTTGTGTCATTTCTGGTATACCGTGTCATTTTGCCTTGTGTATTTCAGTAAAATTCCTTCATATTCCAGGACATGAACACATTTTTTTCCTGCTGGGTTGACCGTACACGAATCTATCAGAATGTCCTCAACAGCTTGTTTCATCATTTGCACTGGAGCTGTAACAGTTTAGTGGTGAATCGTGTCTGTAGGCATCAGGCTGGAGGTAACTGAGTAACTGTGAATGTCCTACCTCAGCCCCAGGTGGAGGTGCTGTCAGAGGAGGAGGGAGAGGAGGAGGACGAGGAGGAGGACATCCTGTCTCTGGCGGAGGAGAAGTATCGTCCCGCAGCTCTGGAGAAGATGATCGCCCTGATCGCCCTGCTGGTGGAGCAGTCTCGCTCCGAGAGGTACGACTCCACGAGTAGGAATTTATCCTCTGAAGAAGGGGTTAGTCTGAAGAAAAGACTTCAGTGGGAGGTTTTGTTGTCCACTGTAAGGTCAAAGGTCAAACCATGGTTCTCACCGTTGAACTAAGTGAAACATTCTTGCTGATAACCACTGAAACTGGATGAGATCATCAACTCAATGGTTGTACATCACCAGGAGACAACACAAGGTGACTATTCACAGCTATATCCGTCCTTCCTCCCCAGACATCTGACTCTGTCCCAGAGCGACATGGCGGCGCTGACCGGAGGGAAAGGCTTCCCCTTCCTCTTCCAGCACATCAGAGACGGCATCAACATCAGACAGACCTGCAACCTCATCTTCAGCCTCTGTCGCTATAACAACCGCCTGGCCGAGCACGTAGGTTAACCACGCCCACACGGAGACGCAGAGTTCACAAAATCACAGTTGAAAGAAGCTTCCAAGGGTTGTTGAAAAGCATTCTGGGAAATGTAGGAAATCAGTAACTGAGGTAGAAGTAGACGAGGCAGGTTGAGGGATGGTGGGTACGACACACACATTTATGATGTCAACTTCTCTCTCCATCCCAGATCGTCTCTATGCTCTTCACCTCCATCGCGAAGCTCACCCCTGAGGTAAGCATGACCGAAATGAGACAACATGGAGCCTTTCTCCATCTCAGCCCTCCTAGACCATGAAGAACCAATACTGAGACTGCCAAGTCTCCTTGAAGGACGAGATTGAGTGTTCTGGGTCAAAGCGTTTGAAACCGCAATGAAAATGATCTGATCTTGTCAGGCTTTGACCCTTGCTCTCCGTACTATTTGTTCCTTGTAATGTGGTTGTTCTACTGTCTCTCATTCTGAGTCTCTTAGGATGTTCTACCTGTTCTTAATCACACGTTCTTTGTTCTTCATTTCGTTCCCCCAGGCTGCCAATCCCTTCTTCAAGCTGCTGACCATGCTGATGGAGTTTGCGGGTGGACCTCCAGGCATGCCCTCCTTCGCCTCCTACATCCTCCAGAGGATCTGGGAGGTACTCAACTATTTCTGGTTCTCTTCAGCCAAACAAATCCAGTTTAACCTGCTGGTGAATCGAACATCTTAACATTTTAAAAGTGTTTTTTTGTTTAAACTTTTCCCTTCTACAAACCTCCCAGGTAATAGAGTACAACCCGTCCCAGTGTCTGGACTGGCTGGCTGTTCAGACTCCCAGGAACAAGCTGGCCCACAGCTGGGTTCTGCAGAACATGGAGAACTGGGTGGAGCGCTTCCTGCTGGCCCACAACTACCCCCGCGTCCGAACATGTAAGAACCGCAGCGGCAGCTTTCTTAAATGTTCGGTTTTGTACGGGCGGGTGGCAGTAGAGGTGAGAGAGGCGGGCTTGGTGAAGGAAAACCTGTTGGGTCGTGTCTTGGTGTGACGGCACGCTCAGCAAGTCTTCCCTGAAATAGAAAAGGTGCTAAAGGGAAAATGTCTATTGTAATGGAACGCTATAAAGGTGTTAGTTAAGTTAGTTAAGTTAGTTAAGTTCACACTGTTTCTTTAAACCTCCACCATATTGTTTTTTACACCAAACATGAAGCAGAGCAGCTTCAAGGTGAGAAGTGGCCAGTTTGGAAAAGGTGCTGTGCCTCTTTTAAAGCCAGAGAACTTTCTAGATTTGAGAAGTGTTTTTTTTTGTGAGCCGACCAATCACAGTGGAGAAGAGGCGGGGTCTTGCTGTGTCCAGGCGGTTTATCGTTTAGCATGGAGCGCGTTGGCTCTGGTGAAGTTTCTGTGTTTGACAGTTGAACAGAAGTTTTCCCCCCACAAGCAGAATATTCTCGTTCCTGATAGTTTCCTGCGCCTCCTCCTCTCCTCATCCTCCTCCTCTCCTCCCTGCA
>CABFOQ010042830.1:0-10757 GCA_900660455.1 Gephyroberyx darwinii | reverse complement strand
GTGAAGGGACTTGGTCTCAGCTTTGTTAGCAAGACAGATAAGTTTAAAAAAAACAGTTTGAAAGGAAACCAATGTTCAGAATAATAAATACAATCTAAATATGACATCTGAGTAACCGTAATCTGAAATGTTGAAAAAAAAAAATTGCGAGTGTGGCAATTTACCCTGAATGAAGCAAAGGGGTTGTTCTGTTCTTTTCATTTTTATCCTTCCACATAAATTTCAACAATTTTGTTTTCACTTTAATAGAATATAGTGCTTCGCATAGAACTCCTGCAATATATACCATTATAAAAATGAGTACATTTTGTGTGCATCTGTTATGGGTACAAATGCCACTGTATGTCAAGTGTATGTTTGTGTGTGTTAAACCATCTGTGGCTACCTCCGGTATAATGACATGGCACGATGGTGGGAAACTCAGTGATCCTTTACCAAGCTGGGAGTCAGGTTGTCCACGATTGCAATTTTCTTTGTTTCCTGGTTGCTGGGTGGGCATCCCCAGTTCATTCATTACCTGAAGTCCTAGAGCAACTTTGCGTGGGAGGTGAGGCATGGCAGCGCATTCCTGTTCTTCAGAACAGGGAGTGGGAGGTTGACAGAGGTTTCTTTTAATGAGCTTTCTGTTTGTTTAACCCTCTCGCTTTCCTTCAGATCTAACCAAGCTTCAAATGAGAGCGAACAATCAGAAAACGGGACGTTTTAACCTGGCAATTTGAGGCTGCCCACTGGTGTTTGTTCTCACTTGTAACAGTTGTCCCATGTAGACACTAAAACACCTGTGAATGACCTTTAAAGTGAAAGCTGAAACCGAGACTAGAGTGTGGGAGGGGCAAGTTGACAAAAAAAAAAAAGTGTCAAGGACGATAAAACGATTCAAAGTGATGGTGGCGGTTACAGGTGGAGAGCCAGTTCAATCACCATGTGACTAAAATCCAATGGTTTATGGAGGGCTGAAAGACCCAATATGAGATGTAGAGGGAAGTTTATGAGGTGGACTAACACCTGCTCTGGAGTGATACCAAGAGATGCCAACTGAACTGGAAATGCCAGACAGTGAACTGACTTCACCTCTCTGAAGAAAGCTACTACATCACATCGTGCCCCTGAGCAAGGCACTGATCCCTCACTGCTCCAGCTGTACCTGCTCTGAGGCTGATGCTGTGTTGCTGCCAAAGACATGTCACGTTTACTAGATGATGTATTGATGTATATATGTGTACAGACTTTAGTGATATGTCAGCGGTCTTTACTGTTCCAAGTAGGCAATAAAAAACATGGAACCTTTGCATTGAAATAGCAGTGAGTGAGCAGGGCAACACATATTTCATATCTCTCTGTGTTGTTGTTAGGATGCAGTAATAGAGGTATGTTGTAATGGCGATACAGTATGTGTTTGGTTTGTTTGTGTAAATGAACCCTTTGTATGATAAGTACATTTACAGAATGACTGATTTCACTCTTTGCAGTTGTCAGCAGGAGGAAGTGGTTTAGCTTCAGTGTTTGGTGGAATGTAATGAGTGTAGTTAACTTGCTTATTGGACAGTAAGAAAACACGCATTCACTAAAACTGCCAAACTGAAAAGTTTATTCAGACAATTGCACAGCTTTCTGAACACACTCAATAAGGCAAAGTGCAAAAAACTGTTTTACAAGAAGGAAAATAATGAAATGAACTGCAGAGGACAGACACAAATGTGCACACAACATATACAAGTTAAGATGTATGGATGTAACATCCCTAAGACTCATCCTCAAAAATCATACTCTTTCACCTTTCACCTCTTTTTTCATTTATTTAGGGTTACCAGTGTAACCCTAAACTATAGTAGACAGGGTGCTCACTCAATATTAAGCCTGTAAAGATTATACTGTACTGTCCCTTATGAATGTCACTGAAAAGACCTAAAGGGAGAATGTAGTGTACATCAACCAGGTCTCCACTAAGACTGTCTCTTTAAGTAGACCAGCATGACAGTTGTAACACTAGGTACTTCCCAACCACAGTGCAAAGCACTACAGGGGCCCCATTCAGGGTGGGTCTGTGTCCTCTCAAAGAAAAAGGGGAAATAGATAATATGATAAACCATGCAGGGTAGGGGTGTATGTGAAAGAGAGAGAGATAAAGCCCAATAAACAAGAATAAAACAGATATTTTAAGAAGAAATTGAGACTGAGAAAACTTGAATTAGGAGAGCATGCTGGGTAATTGGTTATTTTGTGTTAATGACAAGTGTTTTTTTATGGTCAATTAAGTACCCACAATCACAATAAAGAACATCCTCAAGGGTACACAAATGAAATTGAATCCTACACTGTTTCCCCCTCTGCATCCATCCCATTCAGATCCATACCGCCAATCGTCGATGGGCGCAGCAGCTGCAATGAATACTGCAAGAGGGTCTATAAAAAATCCCCCTGCAAAACAGAGAAAGAAGAAAACGTGTCAGAGTGCAGATATGACTGTTCATATCGGGAACATAACTGCCTTGTCGTTTCATACACCAAGACCTGTTGAAATGCCACATATTAAACCACTCCTTTTACTCCACCAGTTAGAGATCCTCAAAGCAGAAGTTGTAAAGCAAATTGGCCCTGCAATCGAGATAACAGAGGCAAACAAAACCCATAATTGCTACTACTCCAATATTACAGCCAATTGTTCAAAACATGTCCATTACCTTAGCCAAGGAGGTTATGTTTTTGCCGCTGTCAGTTTGTTTGTCTGTCTGTCAGCAGCATATCTCAAAAACGTATCAACAGATTTCCATGAAATCTGGTGGACAGATGGGCCTTGGGCCAAGGAACAATTGATTGGATTTTGCTGGTGATCCAGATCTGGGATTCCTGCCATTGGATGATTATTGTAGTTTTAGCTATAACTGTGTAACTAAGGGAGATAGAGACTTGAATCCAAATCCTAAGGGAACATTTGCAGGGTCAAGAAATCTCTTTCACTTAAAACTGAAGCGATAGGAATGCTGAGCGTAGGAGGTGGTTTGCGGACTCCGAGTCCCTTCTAGTTTTCATAGGTATGCAGTGTTAGAAGTCACGTGACAGTTTTGAAATGTGTCTAAGGGCAATTTTCATAACACTTCAAAACAGCAGCAATGACTATGTCTTGAGCCGCTCTGCTCTGAAGAGACAAGGAGACATTATCTGGACTATCTTTACTTTCTCTTGGGTTGCTCACTTCACTTCCTTTCACTACACCTGAGGTGTATAGCTGAGGGGGAAAGTCACTTGGGAATGTCTGAATGAAAAACATGTCATATGTTGAGTCTCCACATGTTTCAGTAGCTTGTTCAATATAACTACATTTCATTGAAAATGACTTCTTCTGCATGGAATGTAATCTTTATATTGCTGCCCATCCTGTGAATCACAACAGTGTCAGGACAGTCCTAGACATATGACCCACACAATGACCTACTCTGAAAACCCCACACTGAAACCTAGTATCAGGATTCAGTATCATCTTCGCAGTGTGAGAAAAAAAATTAAGAGCAAGGTTTGTTTGCTGGATGTGAACATGCTAGAGGGGAGACACATCACCCAAGCCTGCCATATAAGGTAGCTATAAACAGTATAAATGAACCCTTCAGTGACAGGGACTCCCACCACGTATTGTTTTACGGCTGACGTACTGATTGCCTCCATCATTGTCCGGTGCGTGCAGGGCATTATATGGTCCACGTGGGGGTGGGACTGCTTGGGCGGCTGAATGGCTGTAAAAGTAGTGAGGCCACGTGTCAGTCAAAATGTATTTCCAGGGGGCTGACAGAGCATTGAAAGGAATGTGCACGAGGAAGGGAGGGGTCGTAAAGAACAGGACCCAATTGGCGTAGTGCCCCACTGCCTCTCACGTGATCTCACCCTATTTCTGGAAGTTTGGTACGCTGAGATAAAATCTGCTGTGCAGTAACACTCAGTCACATGTACTATGTAGTACGCAACGCTCATAAGTGCACAACGTGGACAGACAGGCACTGCACCCTCATATCCAAACCAATTATGTACTGCACTTTCATTTACGCGCCACTGCTACTCATACATGACAAGCAGCAAGAGGCCAAACAAACTAACTGCTTTTAATACACTGAGGTATGAAAGAGATCGCAGTGACAAATACAGTTTGACTTTCATTCACTTTGGGAAACCCCATTTCATTTGCAGTTGATCAAAGCAAGTCAGTCACTTGTTAACAACACAGGGATAGTCTCATTTACAGTAAGTCACACAGGGAAGCGATTGTCTGCAGCCTACACAGTCTAATGAACAACTGTAAGGCCATGATATCAGCATAGGTAAACAGGGACACGTGGGAAAAGGATCACACAGCCAGGCCACCGCCATGCAATAAAAAAATTATAAACATTATACCTTTTGATTCACTAAGTTCTCATTCACGGCAATAAAATCACATCATTCAGTAATAGTACAGTATTTACATTCTTAAGAATATTATTCCCTCTCTGGCCCAGTCTAACTACTTTCACAGCCTACGGGAGAGGTGGGGGTTGGGATCTGGGATCTGCAGTGATCTGCCTCTAACTAGTTTAATGAAAGCAATGTCAGCCCCTTTAAGTCACCGGTTACTAAACTTGTCAAACTCCAGATGCTTCATATCTCTGCTGTAACGTGATCCAGGAGGAATGTGCAACAGTATTCCTGCTAGCAGTGGCCAGCAGGCTGCTTCAGAGGGGCGCCACTGGTGATCTGCTACCAATCTTTCATCGACAACAAGCTCATTACCCATAAGCCACTAGATCAAATTAACACCCACAGGGGCAACTGTCAGCTCAAATGATCCTGGAGTGAGGTGAAAGGTCTGACCTGGACCACTCCAGTTTGGGGGACCTCCCCAGCACACTGACCACCGTGGTCACGTCTGGACCGTGGAAAGACTCCCCACATCTTCAGCCGGACCACATGATGAGGAAATGGCAAAGCCAGGACACCACACAACTCGAGCTGCAGATGAAAGAACTCCTTTTCAGATTTTATGTGACAGGCACCATATTGACCCCACTGTCCCTCCGGATGCAGCAGGGGAACCTCGTCACTTAGCGCTGTCGTGATGATGGGGTTCAGGACCAGGCCTTCCTAAACAGCTCCGGGCTCATTAGCAGCCTCTGTTTCAGAGATTACCCACTGACATGCTGACCAACAGCTGCTTCAGAGGAGAGCCAGCGGGCAAGAGGAGCTGCTGTGTAATGGAGCACTTCCTAAAATCATCCATAACAACACTGAGATTTCTACTCAGACTGAGATGCTGTTAGTCAGTGGATGTGTGTTACATGTTGGGCATCCATCACTGCCAAACCAGAAATAAGTTGGCACAGAGTTTTCAGCTACTCTTTGTAATGAGTCAGCGTTGCTAATGTTTCTCCTCACACAGCTGCTAGCCTCATAAAAGTACTGGTCCCTTTTCTGGTGCCAAGGACCACACATCTGAAAGACAGGGGGCATTTCATTAGTCTCTTCCTGCTTCTCTTTGAGTGAAATTCAATAGTTACAAATGAGTGATAGAGGACCATAGAACAACCACAAGGAGAACCGATTCCACCTTTTTTATTTCTTCTCAATCCAATAGATAAATAGAAAACTAACAGGAAATGATGGAAATGCCATGTCAAATCAGGCAGATATCAGGTTCAAGGCACAGAGAGCCCTAATCCTCCTCAATGTCTTTTACATCAGGAGCCAGCGATGCCATCACAGCTGCTGTAGCCATCCTATAGAGACAGAGTGAAAGGTCGTCCCTCCAGCTGAGGGCTATAAATTCAAGACGTAAAACGGGAAGGACACACACTCCACTCAACAGGTGCAGATCCAGAATGAATGGTCACCCATTTTTCTCTGAAGGAGTGAGGAGAAAGACGAGTAAGACGGGAGCATTCAGCCTTGAGAACCTACGATGCTCAAATGGTTTCAATTGAACACAATGATAGTCCTTCATCGTGCCACTTTTAAAAAACCCTGCACATTTGAACACCAAGACGGTCATGGGAAACTAGCCCGAGTCATTTTGAAATTTTCCTACACATCGATGTGACAGCAAGATTCAATATGGGGGATGCTCATTCACATTTGGCAATTTCCCACACTGAAACACACAGGTGGCACGAGTGCTTTCAATGAAATCAGTGGAGCGATTTGAGTGTTGAGAAAGCTCTCGTGCGTGTTTGTGGAGTGCTAGGGTCGTATTTTTCAGTATGGACTGTGTGAGATGAATAATTCACCAAGGCGTATTTTGTCGTTTTGGGATTCTGCAAGATACAACTACTGATGCAGACTTAATTCCACACTATTGGACAGCTTGCCCGCTATTCCAAATAAGAAAGTACACTCTCTTGGAAGACATGAGTTTGTTCTTTCTTGTGCAACAGAGCTCAAAGTGATAGAGATTTTGGTGGAAAAAACAGAGCACACTCCATTTAAGATTAAACTGGGTCATAGGCTCACTTGATAAATGATGGCCATTGTCCTTGGTGTGCAATGTAGGCTAAGTCTATCTTTGAGTTTCACTGGGTTTCTCTGAAGACCAATCAATTTCCCTGGGATTGTTATGCGACGCCAACAGTAGAAATAGTTGGAAGAAGCATATGATTCCTATGAACTGCTCATCATGCTCACACATGGTGATATACTAGCCTGTCCCTTATATAAGCGCGACTGTCCTGGACAAATGGCTACATTCATGGCAGTTTTCTTTCATCTTCACTTCCAGTCATTAAGAAAGCGTCCCACACAAATCAAATAAATGAACAACCAACCCTCACATCAGCATTCTGCTGGGTTATTGTTTATTTCCTGCTATAAGAATGACCGTATTGTTATTCAGAGAATCAGGCACAAAAATTGAATTTGGGTCTTTCCGTTTCTTAGCTGCTAATTTGTTCTCCCAGAGGCAGAAGAAATGACGTAAAATTATTCTATCATTCATTCGCATTGATAGGTCTGACAATAGTCTCATCTACTTCATGAGCAACTTGATTTGATTAAAAACCTCATCAATGTCTGTAAAATGTATCCCGGTTGCATTACCAAGCCGGCAAAAAAACATAGGAAAAAAAAAAGTAACTTGAAATATTTTGGTGGGAACTTTCTTGGTCTTTGACGTTCATCAAATAGCAATTGCTTTTTCATTGACAGCTTTGGCATTTTCCATGAGTTGAGTTCTCCTGATTGATGACCCATCAGATGCTGTAGATAAAGATATGGACCTGAATTATCTAAATGTCACAAGAAATTTAGTGCGCTTTTGTGCCCGGAGGGGAGCAGCTGAAATTCAGTGCAGAGACATGGAAAATAAATAGTGTAGGTATATACTTGAACACCTCCATCAAGAGAAGCCCAACATTGCTATCCACCATCAATAACCGGGGAAAAGGAATACCTGCAGTACAAAAATTAAACACAATTAGCCTAAATTTAGGTAGGCCTATCATTAAGGAAGTCCACTAATTGCAGTCAATTCATTCTTGTCACAGAGCGACAAAGCTTTAAAAGGGTCAAGACCTTTCTGACTGGGGTGTCTTTCGAGCCTCCCAGCCATGACCTCTCACACTGTGCCCTGGCCTTTCACTTAAACATACAGGCATGCCGGTCAGTTTGAGTAATAACCAATAGCTAACCTACCTTTACGGGACAGTAGATATTCTACTTTTAATTTGAAGCATGCATTAATCAACAACTGTGGTGGGTAGCTCAAGGGACAGGCAGAACTGGATGGTTCTACGTGCCCTCAATTCTACTCTAAAGGCATGTGTTCCTGATTTATTGCTGTCCCCTTCACAATGAAGCCATGGTTAGTTAGGGAGAGAAATAGATGTAGCACTCTATAGTGCAGTGAAATTCCCTTATGGACATTCAATTCAGCCTCTTTTATCTGGGCTGAGATAAAAAGTGGCATGTACTGGGAAGTTGGAGAATGTCCCCCATTCATTTCTTCGGCCGCCTTTGAACTCTCTCAAACATGGAAGGCTAAATATTTACACGTCGGCCCTTGCTTGTTTAATGTTAAAGACACACTTGCACAGTAGAGTAAATGAATGAAAAAGCTTTAGACAAAACACCTCCAGCGGGTGATGAGTACCAGGCCACTTTACGGCGCTGGTCCACACAGGTTCAACCTCCTTTTCAGGGCATGGGAGACAGGGACCCAGGGGTCTGCTAGGGGGCTCAGGGGAGAAGCACAACACTGCTGACATTGCTGTCTCTCTGAAAAGAGGAGATCAGTGCATTTAGAGTTGGCTTAGGCCCAAAGAGATTAAACGGAGGTAGGCTGGAGCACCATGTGAGGGCATTATAGACAAAGAAACTAGCCATCTGATCAGCTGCAAACGTACCATTCACGATCACAAAAGAGTGAGGTGTACAATAGCATGTGCTAGCCCGTTTTTTTTAGACAGTATTTACCCCGTCACCTGAATGGAGTGATAGATGGGATACGTAAAAATGGCGGTCTCAGAAGAGTAGAGATCTGTTGGATTGGGAAAAAACCTAAACTGGTCCCCTCTGTAATAAAGCAATCAAACTGCTATGCCATTTGTCAGCCTGATCACCTTGGAGAACAATTGCTGAGCCAAATGGGGTGGGAAGAGAGGTATGCCAGTACATCACTTCTGTGCTGGGGGAGAAAGGGTAACAGCAAAGAGAGGAAAATTAAAGAGAACGAAGGGAATGGCGAAGAGAGAGAGAGAGAGAGCTGTGGAGAGCAAGATTGACTCCACTCTCTCATTCTTAATCCTTAAATCAGTTTACATGCATTTGGAGATCTAGCTAATTCTCCCAATTGAAGCATCTGTTTTACTTGTCAGTAATACTACAAAGTGCCCGTGGCAGTATCCTTAGTGCACAGAGTCAAACAGAGTTCAATCTCCAGAGATAATAAATAATCAGGGGGAGAAAGCTATTCCTAAATGTAATCAAGGAACAATGGTCAGCGGTCATGGCTTTTCTAGATCTGTCATGAATGCTTTGGATACAGGTATGGAGTGATTTGACTGGGACAACTAAACCCTAATATCTATCCAAAGACCAGTTATAAGTCAAATGTCCCTCCCCTCATATAACAATGGTGCACAAAGTGCATAGTAGTACATTGTATCATGCAATGTTGGAGGGAAACCAAGCAAACTCATGCATGGGGACACCACTCTGATCTGTGGTGAATCAGCAGCAACTGAAAAAGGCCCCATCCTGCATCTCACTGATAGTGAAAAGAATAACAGCCATCAGCACCGAGAGCAAACAATGTCCCGTCTCTATAGAGTATGGCAGAGGACAGAAGAGGAAAAAAGAAAATATTCAAGATAGGATTCTCGCATAAGCTCCATTCAAATCTGAGATTAAACAATGGATGTGATTCATACATCTGAAACAATTGATGGAGGGGGTTCAAAACTGTCTTGGTCCATGATGTAGAATTTATCGCAAAAATCTCAGACAATCTGTTGTGTGAATTAAAGGCTCATAAGACACGGCCATGCCCGTCTTTCAGGCCCAGACGATAAAGGTACAAAGAATTTGCACATTTGAGCTTGCGTTTGTCTAATTTGGCAGAACTTGATTAGATTCAAGATTAAAAGTAAAATCACGCAGGCTTTTGTGTGCACAATAATAACAATCACTGACAAAAAAAAATCATGCACTTTGGCACACATACATTTCAATATATTTGGTAATTGTGATTGACTTATAAATGATTCAAACCAGAAAAACTGTGATTGTCGATGAAGCACATTGATTAAGTTATATGTAGGTATTCTGTAATATGTAAGCAGTAATACTGTATATGATGATACACATGCCCTGTAGAGGGGGCATGAAATAAGAGGATGTGGACTAATATCACTTGATAGATAGGAGAACACCATAGTACTGTGGCAGCACCACTATTATGATAAATCTGGATGACTAAGTAGGAGCATCCTACACAGAAGCTATCCTATGAATATAATCCTATGGACACCACTAGATCGGTCACTGCCAACGCAACATCCTCCCGCTGAAAGAGAGAAAAATGAAAGCTCTAACTGAGAATAACAGAATAACAGGCCACTGGCAACTTTGGGAAGGTGGACAAGTGACAGAGGTGACCTGTAGGTCAGACTGCTGTGCTCAGGAACCTGAATGCTGATGAAGATGGAGGATGCTGAGCATGGATGGCAGGGGAGGTGCAAATGAGCCGGGGGCCCCGGGGGGCCCATCTGTTGTGGGCAAATAAACGGGCCCTCAGTCAATAGGAAAACAGCCCTGCTCTTCCCCTCGGAGGCACAGCAGACAGCTCCATTAATCAGGACCAGGATGAGCCTGCTGGGCTCACAGTGACAAGTCAGCAGTGGCACAAACTCTCCTCCTCCTCACACTGTATCTCCATTAGAGGGTTGAGGTATCAGCTGGCTGCCACTTCTGTTCCTCTGTTGTCACTATCGATGTTTTCACAACTGTCCTCTAAAAATAACTAAAAAAAAGTGGTGACTTTGGAGGCGTGAGGGAATAATTTATGGCCTGCCAGTAATCGCACCAATAAATAAACATTTGTTTTAGGATTTGTTTTACCGTTTAGTCACCAGATGACCGTAGCCTGACACTGAAACAGCTTTCCCTGAAATAGAAGATTCCACAGTAAGAAGAATTGAATAGCGACCGGATCGTATCAAAGCATTCCAGGATTCTTGGTCACTGAACAATTTAAAGTCCTATTTTACTAAAACGGATTAAACTAACTCACTGTTTGAAAAAGAATC
>CABFOQ010042829.1:0-12179 GCA_900660455.1 Gephyroberyx darwinii | reverse complement strand
CCCATCCAATCCACATTACTGTTTGACTGTCAAGATGCTGTCCATTTTGACTTTGACATATCTGGTTGTCTACGCTTTCATCAGTCTGTAAAATGGTAAGAACCAAAGATTTTTTAATACCAACAGGCACAGAGGCTTGTAGCAACTACCCAGACTGCCTGTGTCTACCTATAATAAGCAAAATATTATTGTCCAGTGTGTAAGCTACATCTTTCTCATGAGGATTTTTATTTACAGATTTGTGAGTTCTTTTCACTTTCTTTTCATTTTTGCAGTTTTTGACATTTTAGGCTCCCGACAGAGGTGAATCCACACACTCTCTGAAAAAAAGGACAGAGTCAGGCAAGTGAGTTCAGAAATATGCAAAAACCTAAAGCCTCAAGTCCCAGCTGGCAATGCTGTATCACTGCTTTTTGTCCTTCTTCCTCTTGTCTGTTTTACTTCCAGTTGTTGTAGAGACAGCAGGCCTTCTTACAGGCTGAACTACAACCCTGCCGTTAGCCCCGCACTGCAGGGTATACCTTTCAGGGCTCAGGGGTTGTCCTGAATCATCCCTCAGTCTGGCTAGGACGTCTCTGGTGAGCTGCTCTATCTGCTGGCCCACAGCGCACATTGTCTTGGCTGTAAGCCGTTTCTCACGGAGTAGCCTGTCTCTCTGAACTTGCAGCCTTGTCACCTCCTCCTGCAGCCCTGTGATGGCATCTAGTTTGCGCTTGCGGCAGTTTTGGGCTGCCAGTTTGTTTTTCCCCCTCCTCCGGATGTCCCTCAAGAGCGTCACCTGGTCAGACGAGAAGCCATGGCCTTCAAGGACCTCCAGGAACTCCTCCACGGGCATGTTGACGATCTGCATGGCCGAGAACGGGATGCACATGGCGCGGGCTCGCAGCTCATCCCGACTTAGCTCTCTATCCTCCACCCTCTGGTCCTCTTCATCACTGAGAGGCTCCTCTTTGATGCCTTTGTGGGAGAACGTTGCTACTGAAGGCTGGTGGAAGAAAGCAGGAGAGGAGTAGCTGTGGTCATGCCACACATTCTCACTCAGATCCACAGGTGACCACGTTGTGGTGTAGTCAGTAATGCCTTTGGAGGGGATGGACTCCACCTCACTGCTGTAGCCTGTAGCACCGCATTCATCTTCATAGTACGAACTGGATGACGACGACATCTCGGATGTACCTGGATGAGTGAAGGGTTAACAGAGAGACACAGACTTTAAGTATGAATGCCAACAAGTTCTTGGCTCCACAAAATAGGGCTGTGAAGCAAAGATTTCATCGAGGAATAACTAGAGATTTTAACAAACCTGGGGAAGCTGGCCCTCGAGAGCTGCTCTCCAAGGAGAGACCAGAGTCTGAGTCCAGGTCCTCCAGGATTCGTGGGTCCATGTTCTCCAGAGTATCCAAAAGCGGGGTGTCAATGGTGTCCAGGCCTTCCAAACCCAGCAGATTGATCTGGTCGAACACTGCCTCATCCAGACAGCCGCCTAGCGTGCCATGCGATGACTCATTCTTGGTCACATTACATACTGAAGCAAAGGGGAGTGCAGCCAAGCCCAGGGTCATCCCTGGTGATGAGTCCGAGTGGGAGGCGTTTGTGGATTCCAGTCGAAAGAGGGGTGCTTGTTGCTGGGCGACTGGCCTGGCCTCCGCCCTCCCTGATGTCACGCCATAGGCTTCGGCCCTGGTCACCATGGCATCATGCAAACTGACATCCTGGCTGATGGCGCTGGTGATGTCTGAGTCGAGGTCTGACAGACGCTCAATAACCAAGGGATCCAAGTCCTACACAGGAGATATGTACACTTCATATTCATAAACATCTAAAAAAGTACTGTTTACAGGAATGAGGAAACCAAAGTGAATGTTTAGCCTAAGGTAAAGTGAGGTCTCAGACACCTGACATAGGGAGACCACTTACATCTAGGTCAGTGACAGGCAGAGAGAGGAAATGGCTCCAGTGCTGGTCAATGTCGATGGCAGGAGGAGCTGGATCAGACAGGGCAGGATTGCCATCAAGCAGACTCTGAAATAGACAAGAATTCATCTGAATATATTCACACAGTAACCAATACTTTGTGTTGCCACAATGCCAAAGCTTTGACTCCAGCACCAATTCTAGCTGAAGCTCATAAAACACAGAAGTATTCAAGCTGTTCAGCGAAAAGATTATGGAGAAGGCATTTCGATGAACGGTGGAGCAATGCCATATGAAAGTAAAAACAAAAAAATCAGACAAAACTGTATCAGTGTGCGATGCTCTTGGGCGAAGTGGAAACTTGGAAGCTCAAAAAAAAAATCATCTGGTATGACCTTGACATAATACTATGTACAAGACCCACGTCTAACCCAGTGGACATCGTAGAATCATACGAGACAACAGCTAGTTCTACCCCAGAATCTTCAGCACCTGAACCGGAGGATACAGATGTTAAGGAGAAACAAACTGATGAGTTGGATGAAAGTGGTGAGATTTTACTATCAATGTACATGACACTGCATCTCAATCAAGGCGAAAATTGCCTCTATTGCGCCTCAATCAAATCATGGCTAAATCCTGCATGATTAGCGTTATGCATGGAATCAGAAAAACTTGTTCTGACCCCCCAGTGAAAATCTCTGTCCAATATAATTATGCGCATGGCTTTTGTTTACATAGTTTGGTTTGCTTGTGTTTGGTCAGTGTGAATCCTAACAAACCAAATACAAAAGTGCAATAAAGTAAACTTTCCCACTATAGTTCGAACCAAAGAAAATACTATAAAAACTATAGGCATGATCGCGGCCTTAAATATAATATGAAAAAAACACAAAGCTGCTGAAAATGCATTTTGTTGATCAAAAAGCCATTGTAGTAGTTTTGAAGAACACAAACAAACAAAAGGGTGTTTCCCTGTAATGAATATAGTATTTTACTGCGTGTCAACTTCAATTAACTCAAGATGTATGGATTTTCATAAGGTGTGTGTGTGTAAAGTGTGAGTGAATTTTATGCAAGCTGACAATAGTAAACTTGATGTGAAACACTACAAAATAGAATAGCAGTTCAGGAAAAATTCCAGCATAGCACCATTTCTGACATAAGGTAACAAGATACAATACAATACTTTTACAGTATTTGAATACGTACCTCTTGTTCCAATGTGTAACTGTGAGCCAGCTGACTCAGTGAGGCAGGTTCATCCTCTTTAACATTTGTATCATCCTCCTAATGGGGCAAACAAAGACAGATAGAGAGAAAGGGAGAGATAGAATTAGCCACCAGGAAGACAAAGAAAACAAGGGTCGAGGATAAAAGAGATTCAGTCTATTTGTTAGCTACCATACAAAGATCTTAAAGAAGACTGTTACATTTCTGGCTCAGTGAACCCAATCCAACCATTACTGCTAATTGGATAACCTAAATGATTCTTATTCTGTTCTGGCAGTGGAAAAAGCTTGTAATGAGTTGTGGTCCTAACTCCGGAAAGTACTAAACCAGCTTAACTGACTCTGGACTACAATCAACCACAACTGTTATCATCCTCCTCCTGTCAACTGTGTGTGGTCATGGCCATTCACAACTGCTACATGAACTCAAGGACTGTGTATGCTCTTCTACAACAACAAAAGGACTTTGCATTAGGAATGCATGAGCAGGTGTGTGTAGGCATGTTGTGTGTATAAAACTGGGGCTTAGGGCCTCTTAATATCCCTGCAGTTAGGCTAATAATCATTGGGGATGAGCTAACCCTGTTAGCTGTTGTAAGACCCTCCAGATACACCAACTGCAGCACCAAATGTAGGTTACCACCTGTCTGTCAGTGACAGAATATTCTTTATATAGCTACAAAAAGGCATAAAATTAATTTCTATTCCTAAATTAGGCCTACATAAAGGGAGTTGCACATAAGAGGAGCTTCACTTGCTGATTCCCACTGCTTAAATGGGGAATAAGTGCAGTGTCTGCTTATACTTTAATGCTAGAGGCAAATATATGACAAGTTGTACTCCAACCCAGTTAAGTTCTGTGCAGGCTCTGTTTGGGCTTGTTGACTTGTGCTAAAGAAACATGTCCAGCCTGAAATAGCTCATAGAATCCAGATACAGTCATACTGACCTACTGTAAAATGGCACAGCTGTAGTCCTCTGCTTTGAAAGGGTTTGTTTAACTACAACATCTCAGCCTATGAGCAGCTAAACTATTAATTATTTCACACAAAGAGAAGGTAAAGAATAAAAGATGTGTCAACATGATCCTTGTGACCAAGACCTTCCCTGGGAGCGGGTCGTATTCGAGTATGGACCACTGCTTTTGTGTAAGCAAACAGGGTGTGGATCTAAGCCTCACTTCTCCACCTCCCTCAAAGCCCACAGCTGGTGGTTGAGCTTTAAGACAGGAGATACAGTTACAAATTCAGTTACATTGACTTGCCTCAGGGGATCACATCCACCAAGCAGCTGCTTGTACCCTGAACCACAGAAACTGGATCACCAGAGGACTGAATATGAGTTTAGTCAATGTGTAGATAATGACAATAATTACAACAGATCCAGTAAGAAATTACACATTTCCAATTATGATAACATTCAACAATAATCCTGATACTTTGTAGCTATTAAGGAACTCAACCTATACCTCTTGGCAAATGGTGGTCTAACAGCCATGGTCACCCAATACATTTGACTTATGGGTGAAGTTTATAGAATACTGAATCCCATAAAGAAAAAAAAAGAGTAATAAATTGGCCTGGCGTTTCAGACAGCTTGTCATGACATGTTCCACAATGGAGGGTGACAGGTGCACTGGACAGTTAGCTGGATACTTGTGAAGCTGTGCATCAAACCAGTCAATCTGATTAACTTTAGCTAGCTACATAGATAACGTTGACTGAACCAATTAGGTGCTGTTTAGAGAGAGCGTTATAGTTATGTTATCGCAACAGATTAATGTTAGTCCCAAAATCCAAATAAACAAGTCAAGCCTAACTTTTATCACTGAATTGAAAACAACGACTGAGGTTGAGGTACTTGAAAAGTGAAAGTAAGTGCACATGTAATAATGAATAACATGTCGTTGTTCTAGTTCCTGGTATCCAACATTATGTGACTTGTGGAACGGAAACCCATCGTCACATAACTATGGATTACCGTTAGCTTGCTAGCAGTTAGC
Organism: Gephyroberyx darwinii; assembly: GCA_900660455.1. Classification (NCBI taxonomy): domain Eukaryota; kingdom Metazoa; phylum Chordata; class Actinopteri; order Trachichthyiformes; family Trachichthyidae; genus Gephyroberyx; species Gephyroberyx darwinii. The sequence continues at coordinate 7,031 of CABFOQ010042829.1, read as the reverse complement.
TAGCTGTAACGTGCTGTAGTTTAACTGACGTCAGCCAACTGACAACTTCTGACTAGTTCATTTACTTCAGTTAAACCTGTGCCGTAACGCTGACCGACTAACTTTCTTTCCCATATAGCTACCAGTCAACTCTGCTCAACTTTAGGTTAGATTGCTGCACACTTGCCTCTTTCGGAAACACGCAGGCTCCGGAGTTACAAGGCCCCTGTCCACCGAGATGCTGGGTTGTTTGGCACTCCTCTTGGCCACTCTCAGGCAGGTGTTCACCGTCATCACTGGTATCGTCCCCGGGGCTCTCTAACCCCGAAGTGGCGTCAATGCTATTGCTGTTTGAAAGCTGTCCGGAGTCAGCGGCAGACACTTGGTGTACAAGCCATGCGTTCAACTGTGTGGGGAACCGCGGAGAGCCAAGAGTCCGCACCTCGTCCAGCAGCCGGCGACTGGCGAAAAAATAGTCCAACTCGGGACATTTGGGGTGCACACTATATCCATCTAGAGTGTCTCTCAAACTGTGAAAGGGTGTCTGGATGTAGGCTGAGCTCGGTCCCAGGTTAATCTCCAGCAGAGGCGTGAAATAGCCATTCAAGTAGCTGTCGACATCCACACGAACTCCAATCAAACTGAGTAAGATCGTAAACTGAATCAGGCCCTCTGTTAAGTATTTTTTCGGGATTTGCATTTTCTAAATACTTAGAGAATTGCTATTAATGATGAAACCCCGACCCCACAGTTCCCCTTTCCCCGACTGAACAAAGAGAAAAGCCTAACAAAAGAGCACGCCTTCTCCTGTCAGACAAAGAGGTCCGCCCGTACCGGCGAAATCGTTAGTTAGCTACTAGCTGTTAGCTTTCAGTTTCAGCTAGCAGTTAACGTCAACTTCCTGAAGGAAACATAGCGTACACAGTTGTTCTCAAGTCACTTACAGCGGAGCGATTCTTTCAGACACTGATGCCTATGAAAATCTTGCTAACGTTGATAGTTTAACATTTCCCACAGGATGAAATGTCAATCAAGCTAAATATTCCCACTGTAGTGTGCCGTTACCGAGGAGGGGACTTCAGTTCAGGATTTGCATAAGTCACACAGGCTGGGGCAAAAAGCTTCCATCACAACAGAGTTTGATTGGACAAGAACGCTGCCCGTTGTGTTTCTGACCAATGAGAGTAAAGCACTAGTGTTAACCACCGCTAGCTCCTACCCCTATACATAACAACACAATTTATTTATAGGTAGGCTATAATGTACGGAATTAAACGCATACCACTTCTGAAATACATACTGAATACTATTGTCGTGCTAACTTCTCATATTCATAGTTTATTAATCTCAAACAGATGATTTCTTCGTGACGGCAGTTCTGGGGATGTTTGTCCCACTGACCTGCATTTGTACAGCGCTGGGCATAGTGGTAACCGAAGGAATTACAGTTTGAACTTGTTCAATTGTGTAGGCCCATAACTCTTAATACATACAACAGAACTGGAATGGCTGAATTCTTGCAACAGAGTTACTAGGTGGTGGTCTCAGTCAAGATTTATTAACGCCAACAATAAATCAGTTCATTTCAATTCTCCTCCTCTTTGCTGAGACATCATCATCCGCAGTTACTTCCTTCTTAGATGTGATTTTCCCCATCTTGACTGGGACAATGTCATTATTACCTTCTTCCAAATGTTTGGGAAAGGGGACTTGGAAGAATTCAGACAGCTGCTGGTTGGTCCCAGGCTGGGGACCAACCAAGGGAGGCCAATTGTGTTTTAGTCTGCACAGGAAAAACCTATCAACATTTTATTCCTGGTTGTAGGTTACAACCAACCTTGTTTCAAAACCAGAGCAGCGTGAAATAAAAGTATAAGCTATTTATAAATATACACTTGAGGACCAAAAAAGGAACTTAAGTCCAGACACTAACAGGGCCCTCACTAAGCTTGAGGCCCTGTGTAGTCAGTAACCCTATTCCAACTGGTAGGTCTCAGGCCATAAACACAGCTACTGGCTGATCCTGGGCCAGTGAAGGTGCCTGGTGGATGTGGAGTGATTGGTGGATCCCAACAAGATAGTCCAGGATGGTTTTTCATCTCATTTTAATCATCTGATGTGTAATTAGAGCTAGACAGTTTTTTATGGAGAGTTGTGTGCTTTATGCACTCACCACCCATTTAAGGTGGCGCCTCTACTCCCATTTTTAATGCATTTTTTCCCCCTCAACCTAAAAACTGACCTCCTTAAATGATCTCCTGTCCTTCCCCAAAAGCTCAGGTATGATCTGGTAAGTTTATGTCAAGAGTGAAATGACCTGCACCTTGATCCACTCTACCCACGATCTTCTGAGAAAGAAAGAGAGAAAGTGTGCGTGAGCATGTGTTTTCCTGTCTGTTTGCTGCTATCTGGTTATCCAAGGACTATACAGGCTTTATCAATGTCAGTGCGCTAAGGGCCAGCCCTGAGCTAAATTATTATTATTATTAATAATAATAATAATAATAATAATAATAATAATAATAATAATAATAATACACAGACAGACAAGAATATGCAGTAAGTTGACTCTAGCTATAAAATACTTTTATTGTGGAACAAAACATGGGTCTCATCAAGATACTAAAATACGTATATATATCCCATTCATATTAATCACATACTAGGTTACATCAAGTATAACATATATAGTAAAATTAATGACAATTTAAAACTCTTTATGGATTCTAGTAAGCTCGTGCTGGTTTGAATTTGATTTGAATTAACATTACAGGAAACAAGCTACTAGAAGCTTCTCTTTAGGAAGGCTGAGTTACACAGAAGTGGGCAGACGATGCATGGAAGAGTCCTGATCTGGGGTCTGGCTTAATTGCGTCTCCTCCTGGTGAACAATGGTAATGTGAATCTGGGACCATCTTGGGTCTCTGCGCAAACAATGTAACAGCGTGTTAACGAATATGCTATTAATTGATTGTAAACTATTTGGCATAAGAAGACCACATTTTCTCAATACCAGGATCTTTTTTCTATTGTAATTCAAAATATTTATTTTGTTGCGTGCAATAATACAACACCCCATTAGCCTAAGTCAATTGACAAACTGACAGTCGAACAGCAGTGATATATATATTTGTATATTTCAGTGTTTTCTTTATGAAAGGCTTGGATTTGTTTCGCTTTGTGATCTCTCCATATATGACATGACTTATTATTTTAAGTTTAAGTAAGGCCAAGAACAGGCAGTCTAATGTAAAAATCCATCATAATATTGATATCATTACAGCCTGTAACTCAAAATGCATTTGGGTCCAACACCTTTGTGACTGAAGTCCATTACTGACAAATGGCAGGTCAAATGGTAAACGGCATTAATATGGGTGTGTTGTTATGTGATTTTTCATTGGCGCAGTATTTTGACCTCATGAGTGGGTGATAATAGATCGCGTACGAGAAAAGCCACTCCCACTCGGTCTCTGGTTGGATCAAAACCTATTGTTGACCTATTTAATAACCAACTCGGTGCGGACGCTGTGTTGTATGTCTTCTATCCGGTGAAAATCTGCTGTTGTGGGAAATAGCTTACGAATCTTTTAAGTGCCACTGCATTGTAGAAAAATCTAGAAAATGACTGTTAAATTATATAGGAACACAAGCAGCAGGGGGTAAAGCATGTCCGTTTCTCAAGAAGTTCAAAACATTGTGCCAGGGAACTATCCACAATATTGAGCCCTGTTGCAAACGTAGAATAGGCTAAATACAAGTCCAAGCCATGCGCACACAAGTCCAACGTGGCCGTAGGGCCTATCTGAGTAGAGACATGCATCAGACTTCATTAAGTAGGGTTTACCTGAAAATATGGGTAGGCTACATTTACAGAATCGTGTCACAAATAACATTCACACAATCAAATATTTGCAGAGATACTGGAAATCCGTCTCATTAAAGTCCATCAGCAGAAGAAATATCCTATAATAATGTACAATAAACCTTTCGTGCTCTGGCAAAGGCAAGGTCTGGCAAAGCTAGCAAAGCGCCTGAAAACAAGTGACATTAGAGGTCCGCCTCATGCCAGCTTTACAAATCGACTTGGTGGCCCGACAAGTCCAGAGTGTGTAACGTTACAAGCAACTTAAGGCTCCAAATTGCGTCGCTTTGAAAAGCTGAGGAGAGTGATCTACTCCGATTGATCTGACGCCAACGTGCAGTCACTTGATTAATCCACACGTATTTTCATAACGATGTGAAACACATTTAAATCAACTTTGTGAAGTTCTGACAGATTTATTGGGGGGAGAGCTCTTAAATCACTACACGGGCTCCTCTCGGCATGAAGCTGATTGGTGGGATTACGCATGACGTAGTCGAGACCGGAACGCATGCGCAGTGTTATCGTCACCGCAAGGTATCATGGGCAACCCGAGGGAAGTCGTAGGGAGGAAGTGGAGCTGAGAGCTAGTCCACACAACAACAACCCTACTTGTCCACACGTCCTGATAATTGCACACTGTACACTTTATTATATATATTTTTATTATTACACAATTTACACTGGAGTTAAGAAGGTATTCTTACAAGCTGGCTTTGGATCAGTTTTACACAGATTTATGGGGTTGGGTGCAAGGCAAATTCAGAATCCACCTATCAAAAGTCACCTTTATCTTTACCTTAATGCACCATGAGAGTCTATTTAATTTGCTTTTATGTCATTAGACAAACATTTGATGAGGCAGTGATCTTTTAGCATTAATTCCTCTTGATCTGTGCCTCATTTAAGACAGTGGACATTATAGGGCATTGTTTGCATTAAATAAGTGAAATCGTTAAGTTTAGCTAATTAGACAAATCAATACTCTAAATGTATTGAATCTCTAATAGGTTTGAGGAATGACAGTATACTGAAAAAATATTTTTGAAACATAATTATTGAAACTAAAATGTTCAAATAATTTGACAAAGTATATTATTTGGTTATTATAGGCCTATATAAAATATGAATGGATGAATACATATCTATTCACCCAGTTTATGTCAGTAAATGAAAAACAAAAATTAGTTGACCTGATTTCAGTATATTTTGCACTCAATCAGTCTTAATTAAGATCAGGATTTAGGTTCCTTAATTTATGTTAAATGTTAATGAAATCTGACCACTATAATGTGCTTCTGTCAATGGCAAATATTTGTGATATTTTCTATCCCATGCCTCATATTTCAAATAATTTATTTAGAAATATCTTTAATTACCTGTTAATAACTACGTTACTAGACCTATTTTTATGAACTGATACACAATAATAATGGTCCTCCAATTAATTATTCCCATAAAAGTAAATTATTTTATACGTGTGGAATAAAATATAGTACATTTAATAATATAAAAGGCCTTTTTTATGTTTATCATTCCAACTCCTTTAGGCTAAATGTAGACTGAATTTTAAGAGGCAGGCTTTCTAATTTGTCCCATGGAGCTGCTGTGATGAGCGGGTCCAGCTGCGGAGCTCCGTCCTCTACAGAGAAAAACAACCGACTGGCTGCTCCCGTCCTCGAGACCCCGCTGCTGCTTGATTGACATCCACATTTGGCCAATCAAACGAAGGAGACAAAATACTGCCTTTCTATTGGTGTACTGCGACAGATGCAACGGATTGCCGCAGCCAATCACAGAGCGGAAGTTACCATAAAGTTAAGGCTGCCTTTCTGGCAGACTCCGTGGCGCCCCGCAGTGGAGGCATATGGAAACAATTTTACATCGGGCTCGGTTCTGCAAATTGAGTTGTAACAATGAAAAATGCCTTTCACTTTTTAATACTTTATTTCTTTTCTTTTCCAATGCAGGCCTTTGTTTTAATGTTGATGGACAAAGCAGACCTTCCCAACATTAGGTGTCCCGCTGGTCTGCAGGAAATTGATAGGGCATGTTTCTAATCCATGTTCGCTTTAGTCAGTGGTGTCAGCAGAGCAGAGTAATTCCATTATCGAAACGAACATAGGATGCTGTTTCCATTACCACGCAATGCCACGCAACATACAGGAATAGGCCACGGAACGAACAGATAGTTAGTTTTATGTCCCTTTTCATTCTACAACATGTGATTTTTGTGCACAGCTGCTATTTTGCTCAGCAACTGCTAATGCAGCTTTGACCACGTGGGGGCGCTACTGTCCAAGTATAAGAATAGATCACAACTAGGCCCATGTTGAGGTACTGAAACTGTTCAACGGGGCCCATGCCTAAATGAATGGAGCTATAAATATGATCAATATCATCTCCACATCATTTGATATAAGTAATCAAAACTACCTTCATCTCCCACAATCGCACCTAGATTTTTGGATTGAAAGTATCTATCTCTCCCTCTCCCTCTCTCAGTCTCTCCCTGTCTCTCAGGAGTCCAGAGGTTGAGGGGGCCAACAGTGGGGCGAGGCGTTGACAGGACATTTCTCAGCGCGAGCAGCGGTTGTGGATTTGATGTCAGAGTCTGAGATGGCCGCCTTGATAAAGTTGGTCTGGCTCACAGAGATTGGCAGCCTTCTCCCTGGAAAAGAAAACAGAAAGGTCCTACATAAACAGAGGAAAATGGCCCGGCCGAGCAGAAAAACAGCCCTGTGTGATGTGACCTGGTCGCTTTGGAATGATATCAGCTCAGGCTCGTACTGTACGCGCGCGCACACACACACACACACACACACACGCACACACTCATATGCTGACTATAGTGCTCTCTAGATTTTGGTGAGCCATTCAGCTTCTTCTTCCAATAAATATCATATGTGTGTACAACTTCAAAAAAGAAGTTAGTGGGACTGTCAGGCCTTGAAACCTCCACATGGATTACAATGCATGTTTGTGCATGTATGTAAAAGAAGAAGCAGGCTGTGTGTGTGTGTGTGTGTGTGTGTGTGTGTGTGTGTGTGTGTGTGTGTGTGTGTGTGTATTTGTGTGTGCATATGTTTGCACTGTGCCTTTAGGCCCATTGTGCCCCTGCCCTTTTCTGGTCTTGAAGGAAATCTCCCTGTGTCCACTCTGTTCCTGTAGCTATTGTGTCTGCTTC
>CABFOQ010042825.1:0-10588 GCA_900660455.1 Gephyroberyx darwinii | reverse complement strand
TGATTTGTCACAGAGTAGAGTATTCTGATGCTTAACTGGTGAGGTTGAAGTTGTGTGTGTATGTATGCATGCTTGTGTGTGTGTGTGTGTGTGTGTGTGTGTGTGTGTGTGTGTGTGTGTGTGTGTGTGTGTGTGTGTGTGTATGTTTATGCATGTATGTGTCACAGCCTGGAAATTGGGGAGAAAACATTCAAAAGCCATCTAATAAGGGCAACTGAATTGCAGAGGCGTTTGAAAGATCTTTTATGAAACTGACACCAAATATTCCCTGTGCTTGCCACAGTTCAAACCAATCCACATCAAAAACCTCTTGGCTTCATACATCCTTATATCTCAGTTGACAAGAACAAAACTTGGGTAGTATTCTAGTATTCTGAACTCTGTAATCAGGCCAGTGGTCATGAGGAAATGGGAGAGTGGTAGGATGGGGGAACAGACAGAGAGGCAGGCGGCTCCTGCCCGTTAGCAATTTCTTTATCAGAGCTGAGGAACATACTGTGTTAGTGTGGGTACACTGTGTTAGAACACCATGAAGTTGCCATAAACAAACACACACACAGGGATTTGATTGTCAGCAGAGAACAAGAAATTAGATAATAGAGCTTTGAACCACAGTGCCCCTAGTGTTTAGAATGGACACTGCAACAATAACTGTCAGAGACAGTTGTTGGTTATTTGGCTGGTAACGCTCTTCTCCCTGCCCTCTCTGCCTCTCTGTTTCAGTGGTGACTGGTGGGTCGGATGGGATAGGGAAAGCGTATGCCTTTGAGGTAAGCTGAGATTTGTAATTGTTACGAACTGTTTGTTTTTGAACCTATTGCAAATACACCTGGACTTGAAGATGGGCAATACGACATCACTATTGATGTATGATTATAGCCTTTTTATTACTGATATATATATATATTACTGATTTACAGACCTGGGTCACAGAGACAATATCTGAATTGTTTTCATGTGATAATTTCCACCCATCTGGTACTCCGTGCAGGTTAAAACAAACACATAAATATTTTTGGAAATACTATTTGACCAGGTCTTTTAATCTGTCTTCTGTTAATTTCTGTATGTGTTCTCTCCTCCTTTCCACCTCTGCACCACTGCTGCCCCCAGCTGGCTGGTCAGGGGATGAATGTGGTTATCCTGAGCAGAACCAAAGAGAAGCTACACAGGGTAGCCAAAGAGATAGGTGAAACAAAATGATTACCTCATTTATGTACCTACAGGTTTCTGTATGTACTTTTTTTTTTTTAATCCAAATGCTATATATGTGAAACATGAAGAGAGATAAACTATTGAAACATGCTTTGTCATTACGTGTAGCACTATACTATTTGCTATCTTTTAGACTACAGATATTGTTGACTTGTTACCTTATCACTCTTCATAGGTGAAACTACCGGGCAGAAGGTGAAAGTGATGGTAGCAGACTTCACAGAGGAAAGTGTCTTTGATGAAATTGAGAATAACCTCAAGGACTTGAACGTTGGGATTTTAGGTGGGACATGACACAAACACATGTTATTATCTCCAATAGTGTTGTCCACAGCTGAACTGATATGGTCTGCCCTCTATGAAACTGAATGTTTGGATCTTTTTTTCTATTCCAGTCAATAATGTAGGCATCCTGCCCAGCTCCACCCCCAGCAAATTCCTTGAGACGCCAGACCTGGAGCAGGTCAGGAGCGCCACAGCAGTCCATACTTTATACTGTGTGAAGATACTGAACCACTGACCTATGGGTTGCTTCCACTATGGGTTGCTTCCACTTACCTTTGTATCCCAAATTGGCTTAATTTGCTACTTGCTTTTGGCTTTGGTCTATGCTTACTATCGCCTCATAACTTGTGTTGGATAGCATTAATTTACTAAAGTAGTCCCACGTTAGGTTGCCCTTTCTTTTCTTGTCACCTCTGTACTGAACTTCGGATTGCCCTACACCTATCCCTCTGTTCACCCTCTTCACCCTCCCCTTGTCCTCTTAATCTCAGCTGTATCTGTCCCTTCACCTTCCCCCTCCCTTAACCATCAGCCAAGAGAGCTGACTTCACAGTGACCCATGTTGATGTATCCTTGCAGATAATTAAAAAAGTGATAAACTGCAATGTGAAAACAATGGTCAAGGTAAGAGTGTGTATTTGCTGTTACCTTTTTTTTTAACAAATAAACTGCATTTTTGCCTTAAATCTGAAATTGTTACTTATACTATTTCTCTTTTTTTGTAGATGTGCAAAATAATCCTTCCAGGCATGGAGACCAGGTTTGTCATGTTTTCTTCATTAGGTGTAATGTGTAATAAGCTAAAATCAATCAAGTTGCTGAAGACTGTTTAGCTTTGTGTTAGGAAGGTGAGAGCACAACTGTATTTTGGTCTGTGTGTGTGCGTGCATGTGCATGTGCATGTGTGTGCTTCCACAGAGGGAAAGGGGTGATCGTGAATGTTTCATCTGGAGTGGCCTGCGTTCCTTCCCCCATATACACCCTGTACAGTGCATCAAAGGCAAGTGCAGCACCACCAGTACAGTTCTGGTTCCCCCAATTTACTTTGCTGTCAGAAACACTGGGTTGTATGATCATGCACTGGCTGAGCTGTACGTATGTCTGTTTGTGTATGTGCGTGTGTGTATGTCTTTGTTGTACCTCTATAGGTGTTTGTGGAGAGATTCTCTCAAGGTCTTCAAGCTGAATACAGAGATAAAGGGATTAGGATACAGGTATTTTGATTCATATCAGGACTCAACCTCCAGTCTGTTATCATGTGCACTTTTTCAATGGTAGACAGGAAGAAATATTTTGCACTTTGTTTTTTTGCATTTTATATTCAGACTCCTGCCAAGGCTTTAGGATGCCCATTATTACCTCTGTCACACACCCCCCACCTCCCTGACCCCCTGTCACTCTTTCTCAGGCAGTAGCTCCATTTGGGGTCTCCACTCTAATGACAGGCTACCAAAAGACCAACATGGTGACTCTGTCAGCAGAAGACTTTGTTAAGAGCTCCCTGCAGTATCTCAGAGCTGGAGACAAAACACACGGCAGCATCTGTCACATAGTCCTGGTAAGACACACCGGCAAAATGAGCCAGTAATGCCATTTAGTCATGCCATGGCAAGGGACTAATTTGTCCTCATGATTATGTGTGCGTGTGTGTGCGTGTGTGTGCGTGTGTGTGTGTGTGTGTATGCAGGGTTGGTTTGTACAGTCTGTTCCTCTTCAGATTCTCCATTCTGAGTCCATGCAGAACATTCTGAAAGACTATGTCAAGAAGAGAGTTGAACCTGGTCTGACATCCATCTTCACTCAACATCAAGTGTGACTATATATAGTAATAAACAAATAACCGAGAATGGTACTGCAAGGACTAAGGGCTATTTGGTTGCCACCTCCATACCATTTCTGTTATTTTGGCTAGCCCAGACTGAGAGGTGCCAGTCACAGGCTGGCATGCTTGTAAAATTCCTTTTTATTGTAAATAAATTTATAATTTCAGAATTGGTGTTTGAATATGTGTTTTCTCTGTTTCTCATTTAAGCGTAATGACCTGAGTTGTATCCTATTTCATACAGCTCTAATGGTACCCAAACTATACATGCTAAATGTACTGTGGTAGTATGGATGTATGTATTGAGGCAGATTGGACTATCTGCCACAGAGAAACTGCATCTTGCCCCAGCTGAGGGGCATTACTAGTCAGCCAGGTGGGAGCTGATTGCCTCACAAGAAGATCCAGAGAGATCATCCAGGGAGCAGCCCGGGAGGCTACTGAAGGGTTCTCCTGAAAGATTTGATTTGGATATAAGTTGTAGTTTAATTAAAATTACTGTTTTGTTTGAATCCTGCATGAAGCGTGATCTGTGCCAGGAAACTGCCCTCACACTGGGCTTGAGGTGCCACAGTATGTCTGACTGTATGGATCGAAAGAGGGATGGGTAGGTGGATATCATTGTGCTGCAGAGTATTTTTCTTAATAAGATCACCTTGTTGATAAGCTACACTCAGCAAAGTGTGTTTTATGAATAGTATAGTTTGAATCAGTTGTTAGTGCTGAAAGACCAGGATCAGAATGGGATCAAACTCCCCCGACTCTGTGTTCATCCTTACTCAGCCTTCTCTGACATTAGAGAAACAGGAGCACCGTGTCACCGCATGACCACAAGAGACGCAGTTCAGACCTCAGCAAATGTGAAACACGGTTACCGCTGTCCAGTTAGAAGTGATTAGTGTGTGTGTGCGTGCGTGTCCAATTCCCTGTAGTCGTAAATCACTTAGAAGAATGAGTGAAAATGAGTCTGGCATCTTATCTGCTGAACTGCTAAAGATGAGCTGTTCTGTTATTCACCCCTACACACCATGCTGTGACTGTCACACACACACACAGACACACCTGTAACTGTCATCAGCGTCCTCCTCTTCCTTCTGAGATGGAGGGAACATTTGATCAGATGAGTACCCGACCAGACGGCTTAACGACAGTGTCAGTCAACAGTCATATAACCAGGAACACAGTTGGGGAGGGGCGGAAAGGGATGGATGAGATTCTATCTGGTTCCTGAGAAATGAGAATCCCCTAGGGACCTGGGTTTGATTGCCTGCTGCTTACAGGATGATGTACAGTGTTTAAAGCATGCACGACTGTTCACTCCATCACACGTGCATGCACGTACATATGCAGAAACAGACGCACACAACCATTTGGATTAGTATATACTACCTGGATGTCTAAACTAAAAGAGTCACTAATCAAAGGGTGACCGGGCTATTTAGACAGCCAGGATGGATGATCCTCCACATGAGAGATAGCACAGGGAAGAGGAAATGTGGCTTGGACGGTGAGAAGAAAGAGAGGAGGGCGGTCGGGGTGACCCTGATCTTCTGGGTATGACTGATGCCTGGCCTGGCTGTTTGTGAAATCCAGAGAATCACTTATCTGCCACATTGACATGAAAATAATGAGAAAATTAAGAATAAGATAAAGAATAAAAAACCTTATTTAGCCTATGTTGCACTTACAGATAAGAAAAATACAGATAAAATCAACAGTAAAAGCAAGGTAAATAGAAATGTAACTGTAAACTATAAAAGGGAGATCAAAAACAATTAATAATCATTACATAAAAGCAAGTGTATAAAAATTTGGTTTAAGAGAGATTAAAATATGCTACTTATTTAGCGTAAGACCTTAAAAACAATCAAACAACATTAAAAACAACCGCCTTCTGGTCAGTCACATACAATTCTCTGCAACATTGGGGGAAAGCCAAATGACTATACTAGATGAAAGATCCAATATGTTCCTCTGGATGACCAGGTTCTTTTAACTTGTCATGTTGGTGAAACATTACATGATGATAAAATCTTCCCAGTGGTCCCAGTATTGGCCCCAACAGTAGCAGGGTTGGAGAGTTTACTCACATTAACTTCCCCTATTGAAAATGTACTGTAAAGGCATTTTAACACACCAATATTGGTGTCAGACATGGGAAGAACTAGAATATCCTATTGGAGAATCCCCCCTAATACTAATGTAACATCAGAAATCAAGGTAAAGTGACTTGATTTTCTGCATTTTTCACAAATACAACTACAAACTAAATACTCTATAAGATTTAAGAATGATGTCAGTACTCAATAGAGGCAAATACTAAATGTTTAGTTTTTGGAAGTGCTATCAGTAGTAAGTAATGAGTAGTTGGTTGTGGAATCAAAAACTGTTCCTGGTGTGTGGTAAGCGGGGAGTCCAAATGATCAGGCCCCACACATTGAAAACATAATATTCCATTGATGATGGGAATTTCCAGGAGGTGTGTTATCTGTAATGTGGCAGCTGGAACTTGCACCCCTACATCAAAGTGTGAGCTAGGGGCAGCCTGCAGCCCATCAAAGATTTCTGAGTGAACTTTGGAAACATTGCACTATAAAACATATCAAATACAGTTAATGCAAAGAGTATTGCTGGGAAAAGGATCTGTAAAATGTGACTACAAAACCAACGAGCTGACAGTAAAGATACTTGTATCAACCGGCTGCCCCTTGCCAGTTTCCAAAGGTTTCCCTGGGATATTTTTGTATTCCTGCTATATAGTGTGTACTAACTGAACATGACCCTTTGACATATAAACTAAGGTCCATCAGAAAAAACTTACAGCAATTTGGAGTCTAGAGTTCAGTTAGTTATTGTATTTTAAGTGTGTGGTAAGTGGTATTCCGTGGAAATTGGATATATTATCATTTTGAAACACCCAAGAGATTTATATGGGAATATTTTAAATGTATCCCTTTCCTCAATTAATAATTACTCTGTGGTTCCTTACAATGCACATTCATATTGTTATCGTCATGTCACAGCTGAAGTACTCTGCTGTTTTACTGGTATCCGACTCCTTTGACCATGTAATAATTACTTTTGCCACTAGAGGGCATAACATGTAAAGGTTTCATAATAGCTTTTGATTCATGGTTGGCTCTGCAGGATGTAGTACACACACGCCTTTCCAAACTGATCAAGAGTCAGCCTAGTTCTCTCAGGTCTCAGCCTCCAACCGGTACTTGCCGGGTGGTAAGTGGGGAGTCCAAATGATCAGGCCCCACACATTGAAAACACTAATATTTCACTGGGATATTGAGATGATGGGACTTTCCAAGAGGTGTGTTATCTGTAATGTGGCTACGGCGCACCTCCTTCAAATCTACAGTCTGAACAGTTGAGTATCACCTGCAGCTGAAATCAAAAGTTGTTTACCCTGTTTTTACAACAGCTGGGACTTTCCTCACCTGAGGTGCTCTGTAATTTTGTGGTGCAAACACATTACAGCACCTTTTCATTTTCTATTTTCAAAGCCTTTCCGAGATCAAATTAAGTTCTCTGAGTTGACAAGTCAATATCACTCCTGGCATACCAACAGGCTATGCAACTCACTCCAGAGTATGTATGAGTATGAATAATGGGTTTAACATCAACAAGAACATAATTTAGCACAAATATGGCATGACATGTGCTTCAACACATCTAACGCCTCACACAGATGAGAGGTTCATAAATGAGGGGTGGCACCAGAAAGTATCTTTCATTGTTTTCATTTCACTGGATGACCATGGCCTACGTGGGTGGTCAGGGTTAGAGGACAGTCTGTAGAATGTGTGTGTGCGTGCGTGTGTGTGTGTGTGTGTGTGTAGGTGTGTTTGAGCAGGGAGAAAAGGGAGAGAGGTGCTGCCTTTGAGGATGCTCCCTCTGTGACTCCTCTCTCCTCCCTGGACACTGGCTGCTTGTTGTTTCAGTAAACAGAGGAGTCCAGGGATGATCCAAGACAAGCACACAGCCACTGCGGCCCACCCAGGAGCCAAGGTCGGGGACCGCTAACCTTCAGACACACACATACGGGGACACACACACACACACTCCAGGTTGACGCAGGAGTTGGAGTTTAAGACTGGAACTCGATCAATGCTTTAAAGAAATTCCATCAAACATGATCGATTGTTGTATCAAGCCTTTCTTCCTCTACACTGTATAATGCTGAACTCCCACTGAAAATATTTGAGTGAATTATCAGGACGCTACAAAACCCCAATTACCCATTACATACAGTATACTATGCATTTCTGACTCCATATTTCCTTCAGTGGCTTTCTCTCTGAACATTTTCCAGCTCCAGAATGTGCTGTGCTTGACAGTATGACACACCAGGGTAAATATTTGAATATTTATACTAGCTGACATATTTCTGTGACATAATTACCACCTTGTCTCTCAAATTCTGTTCTCGAGCACACTGAAATTCATTCTCACGGAGGAGTTTTTAGGGGCAATTATTTCTCACAGGAGTAATACCAGCTACCGCTTCTCCCCTATCCACGACGGAGGTCTTTGAAACTCAAGAAGATAATTCCAACCCTTCATCTTCTCCAAAAGAGCAGGCTGTCAGGGATAGGCTGCACTGTCAGCAAGCGAAAGCAAACTAGGTGAAAGTCAACAGAGGGAGCGAGGAGAAGAGGGGGATAAGAGGGAGAAGCGAAGAGCGAAGGAGGAAGAGATGCAGAGTGAAAGGGAGGGAGAGATAGAAAAGGGGGAAAGAAAGGGCCTTCTCTAACAGCCCAGTGCTCACATATGGCTAGTCTTTGCTTGTGTAGCCTCACTTCAAGGCGAAGGGCCCTGCAAACATAAACAGTGGAGGGACTGCAGCTGGAGCGGGGAGGCAGCCGCTTGCTTACCGAGACCCCTCTACACTAAACAATGGATCAAGTGACGCACGGTCCTTTGGCAGCGCAACAGAGACCCAGGCGGCTCAGAAATGCCTTTCTTCTGTACGTTTATGTCTCTCCTCTCTCAATATTTACCCCATGGGAAAACACACAATTTTCCATTCCTTTTGTTCTGACAGGGGGAAAGAGTAGGCCTCCCTCCATCCTTCTTTCTCTCTCTCTCTCTCTCACCTTCAAGACAGGAGGGAGCCAAAGAGGACAAGTGTCTTTTTGTCAAAAAATTTCCACAGGAGTGGAAAAGGGGGCTCTCCATTTTCAACAACTGTACAACTCTGCCTTGAATTCCATCATTTACTCACTCCTAGAGCTCTGTACAGGTGTTGGGCATGAATAGGTCCGGGCTTAGTTCTGGACAGCCTCTCCCTCGGAGCAGTTCATTGATATTCAGAGAGTCTATTTCCAGCCGTGTTGAGGAGAAAGAGAGACAAAATGAGGATTAGTCTTTCTCTCTCTTAGTGCGTCTGTGCGTTTCAGAAGAGAGGAGACAGAGAAATTTTGTGTGCATTAGAAAGAGTTTGTGTGAGTGTGTGAATGTGTGTGTGTGTCTGTGTTATATCTCTTTTATGTTGGGGCACAATAGGGAACGGAAGGGCCCAGGAGCCAGTGAATTAGCCCAAATTACAGCTAACAGTTGCCTAGGTAACTGGATAGGAATGAGGGACGAATAGTGTGTAATTTCCTAATGAAGGGGGAGATTTCTTCTTTTTCACATTCAGGGACCTCCTCGGCCCGTTACCGTAACAACAGAAGAGCTGTGTACCCCCCCTTAATGGAGTTGTTTGCTTGCTGAGTCACCTAAATGTGCCCCGTAGGCCTTAGATACAAACTATTTATCCCAAGCCCTCATAAACACCTATGATGACCACTTACATAGTAAACTCAACCAAGTACTTAATGATAGCTACGTTATCATTACTGATGTCCGAAGGGGAATTACACCCTCGCATACAGGGTCCTTGAGCCTTTATGGTTCATTCTCATTTGCTTTTTTTTTTTCCCTTCAGCGACAGTTAGCAGATCCTCTCAACACACTAGACAGTGAATGTGCGGAAACCTGAGCCGAAGAGGGATGGAGGCCCATGCAGGCTGCAGGTCAGAAGAGGTCAGCAGTCATTCACAGCTTTTTACTAATCAAACCAAACCAGGTGTCACAGGCTGACTTCTGCAAATAAACCCCCGGCAAGGAGAGCAAGCGGGGCCAGGGCCGTCCCTCTGTTGGTCTGTCTGACTATCCAGATTCGTAACAGGCTCACAGACACCCAGGTTACAGTGGCAGCAGATGTAAACAGACTTCTCACACGGCCCCTGACATAAAGAGATGAGACACTAATGGAAGAATTGGAAAAACAAGCTGTCTCTTTGGTGTTATTTCTCACAACCCTTACCGGGTGTTCATTTGACTGAAAAAGCAGGAAACTGCAAGCTGCTGCACCACACTGCATGAAATAAAATAGAGTCATCAAATGGGCCGAGACACTGAAAACAACATCCCAGTCACTCGTCACTCATTGTGGCTGCACTTCTCACTCCAGATCCTCGGTGGAATCCTGTAGTTAGCTTTAAGGAGAGGAGAGCTTTGTTTGCCACTGGGGCATGTTAGTTGGTCTCTATTGGCCTCAAATCACTGTCAGTCAGTTTGTGAGCATATCTATTGTCAGTAAACCGCTAAGCCTCTCCGCTATCTCACTTAAACCAAACTATGACGACACAAAAGACAGATAGGGATCTGCAAATCTCAGGCGTGGTTGAGACAGGAAGAGGGGGGGCAGAGAGGGAAGGGGGAAGGAAAGAGGGAAAGACGAGAGAAAGGGCTTTTTATTCTCTCTCGTCTGTGATTTGAACAGGTGTGACAGATGTGAGGCCTGAGTGCGAGTGTGTGTTTGAAGACACTCATGTTCTACCTCCCAGAAGGACTACACACACACACACACACACACACACACACACACACAGTACTGCAAGGCCACATGTTCTGTTGAGGCACGTACTCCTTCTTGTTTATTGATAGCTATCAGCACTTTCTCATTTCTGCAAAACAAAACACAACACTTACACAGTGCAGCTCTCTTTGGGGTTCTGCTTACTTCAGTGCAACAGCTGAAAGAGGTCAAACACAGCTGAGAGGTTCAGCACACACACACACATCAAGAATTAATGTTTACAATGTTTGCACATTACAACTAAGTTATGAGTTTGATAAATTTCAGAGGAAAACTAGGACCATTTTATCACTGTGACAGCACTTGGGATGCGCTTCAGTTGACTGAGACAGTGTGAGATGGATGGATGGATGGATGGATGGATAGATGGGTGTTAATTCTACTCCCCT
>CABFOQ010042814.1:0-12230 GCA_900660455.1 Gephyroberyx darwinii | reverse complement strand
CCGCTTTTTAATAATAGGACCAATACTGGCAAACTGATATATCGGTCTATCCCTAGTATATTGCTTACATAACTTCTGGAGGAGGGTGCAGAGAATGGGGGGTAAAATTGGCCTTGTAGTAGAGGTCAGGGAGGCAATAACGTAATGCTTAAATAACACTCCATTGTATCCGTCAGTGTGTAATATGGTATCGACAGAACAGTAAAAGGAGAGAGGCCTGCCCCGAGAGACCAGATGGTGTCCAGGTCCTGGGCCGAAGCCAGATGCTCCTTGGGGATGGTTTTGCTCCTCGTGGTCCCGAACGGCGCTCCGGCCAGCAGCTAGCACAGACAAACACAGAGGATTAGTCAAACGATCAATTCAGTATTGCTCGGCGCTGTCCAAAAATGCAATGTCAAGCCCCAATGTTATTGATCAGCTGAACGGCTGTGGACTGCGTTGCACACGGTGATGTAGAGGTAATTTAAAAGGTGGACAAACTAGAAGGGATCATCATGAGGCAAGTAAACCACCAATATGATCAATTCTATTATAATCCAGAAAAATATTTGTTATGTTGTTTGTGATCTATTTTTCCTTTAAAATACCCATTTCTCATATACCCGTGTTGGGGCAACATGTTAAAGTACTCCAGGGTTTTTTGTGTGGTAACTAATAGCTTTCATACTGTTAGACTAAATGACATTGTTAGACTAAACATCCTGTGGCATCGTGCTGCTGAGTGAAAAAACACAATCTGCTTGATATAAATGAGATTGTTGTAAAAACAGAGCAATGATCTTGAATTATATATTAAACAACGACATGGTTTTGAAATGGGTACTCTAGCAAATTACTTTTAATAAGGAGTAACTTTGTAACATAACTCATTTCATCATTTTGATACTACTTAGGATGAATTTACATCATCAAGATTTATCTCTTATCTCTCTCAGCCTACATTTAATTTAAATTTTAAACATTTTAATTTATAATAAAAAAAAATAATAATAATACAAAGCAAATAAAAAGGGTAGAAACCTGAGTTTAGATGGGTTTACCCTCCTACATCCCTGGTTGCACATAATTCACAGTGAGCAACAACAAACAAGGACAGACATCAAATCCACAAGAATAGATGGCATCGCTCCATGAGAAGAGGTGAGGAAAAAGTGGGATGTCTGAGTCGTGAAGGTGTGAGGGTATTTACAAGGAATAGAGGGAGCGATGTAGAGATAAATAAAAGGAGGAGAATGGGGAATTGGAGATGAGTGATAGGAAAACTCACGGCTGGGGAAATTGCCTGTGTGCATGTCAGCGACAAACATAAATCAGATGGTTTCTTCACCGTCCTCCATGTATTATTTGTGCTGTTCTAGCCAAAGGGGCTGGCAGAATCACCAGGCTTCACATCTACAACTACTTCTCCAGAGTATCCTGTGAGCTGCTTGTTTGAGCCTACTACTACAGTAGGGTCCAAGCCAATGGGGCCAATGATGACAGTGAGAATATGAGCTTGATTCATCATTGTGGAAAAGTTCGGATGAGAAATAACTTTTGCATGAATTCAAAAATGGTGGGAAAACTATAAGAGGCACCAACATTTTAATTCTAGGCCTCACGGTTCAGGAGTTCAGGCAGGTTCAGTAAGTGTAGAAGGTAAAGTTGCTTGTTATAGGGTTAGGGTTAGGATAGCCCCACTGGTCTGATTTTGACAACATTTGGAGGGATAGTGCAGTTTTGGCACTGTGTTCTGGCATTTAAAAAAATGTATTGATTGGCCTGATGGGGGCGCACCAATTAAAAGACACATTTTTAAACTCTTTTTTTTAACTTTCAACCACTTTAACTCTGTTAAAACACTGCTATTGGTGATGTACCTTGCATTGCTGGGCCCATGTTGTCCCTAGCAAAGCTTGAGGTATTTACAGTATAACTACAATGAAGTTTAAGTGCAAAAAATGTTCAACTACATATCTAAAACATCGACAGTAAGCTTCAGGTTTTGGTGTCAGCCTCTCAGAATCAAAGAGCAAGGGCTTCTTTCTAGATCGACGTTCAACAATCATACAGGAGAAATCCATCATAGAAGGCAGAGATACCAATTTGTCCACCAACCATAGACCAGAATGCAATGCAGCTACAAGACATATTGTGTTTGAGTAAAGGACGTGACTTTTTCTTGACTTGCTCTTACTATGCTTTCACTATCACTATTGCTTTTGCACTAACTGAAGTAGAAGTAGACGAGGCAGGATGAAGGAAAGTGGGAACACCAAACAAGTAAATTACAACGCTTGCCGACAAAATACCTCTTGGATTGCATTAAACGTCATAGATTGATGATATTTAACGGTGTAAGAGTGTCCAAGGCAATTTTCTGTCTGAACCTTGCTGCACACCAGCTATTATTACAAATTACTGTCGCCTCACAACGAGAAGGTCCTGGGTTCAAATCCTCCCACAGTCCAAAGGCATGCAAGTCAGGTGGATTGAAGACTAAATTGCCCATTGGTGTGTCTGTCTATGTGTTCGCCCTGTGATGGACTGCCAACCTGCCCAATGACCCTTAATAAGAATAAGCATGTATGGAAGATTGAACAGCCAAGGAGAGATGACATGATAGCACTGTGCTCTGCTGTTTAAGACATTACAGTGATTGGCCTGATGGTGGCGCTATAATTAAAGGTTGAAATGTAAAACTTTGAAAGACCGCAGCTGCTACACCACTGGTCCAATTCTGATGAAACTTGAAAGGTCAATGCATCTTGTTACTAATTGGACCGAGGAGTGTCTGCATGATTTGTGGGGAATGACATCTTAATTACTTGTTTTTGTTCTGGTTTTTGTTAGTCTTGTTTATTCTGGTACTATGTTGGACAATGACTAAGTACAACTTGTCAAGCTACTGTAGTTGGGTAGATTTCTTTAAAGCATTTACTCCTGTACTTGTAAAAAACATATGTTTACTTTTCTTAAAGAAATGGACCACGTTTTTGGGAGATTGCCCTATTGGTCAACTTACCTGTTACATTATAAGAATCTAGACACCAAAATCATCTCGGTAATCATTAAAATCATCATCCATGTGCCGTAAACTTGCTTGTTATAGCGCAACCATCTGGCCAATTGGTGTACTTTTTTTTGCCTGAGTAGTGGGGGAGATATAAAATCTACTAGATATAAAATAGCTCTAGGACTATACACAGCCAAGATGACCTACTGACCTCTGGTAGCACGATGAAGGCTCCGGTCATGATGGTGAGGACAATGTTGATTCCAAACAGCCAGCGGAGGAAGATGAAGTAAGACGCCACCCCTGACCCAAAGTGACCTCAAAAAGACAGAGGAAACTCAAAACACTGTATAGACTGGAAAACCATGAACTGCTATAGGAATCAAACATTTCACCTATAGTGATGCAGTGTTAAATAACTGTGACCTGCAGTTGGTGATGATCATAAGGTAAATAATCACAAATATGAACAAATGGGTTTATCCTCCACTACATCCCTGGACGTGAATGGTTGCATTTTATGGTCGATGTAAACGATAGCGCCATTTTCACTATTCTCTGATGCAAATGGATGGCAGTCTCACTTTCAATTTTCTTGATCCTCATCTCCCAGGGAATGAACAGAACCACGATGTTGTAAAGCAGCCGGGAAAGTTTCTTCAACAGCTGCAGGAGGACATACAGGAGAAACACATCAGAAGGACCTGTCTCTCTTTTAAAGCATCTTTGTATCAGAAGCATATTGAGTTTTGTTCTACAAACATTTCTCGGAGGTGGAGCTGCTCTGGAGTCAGAAATAATCTCATTGGTTGAGTTAAACCTCAGGGGGCGGAGCCAAAGATCAGTTTCTTGGAGCTAGCAAACTTGAATATAAATAAAAATTCTAAATGGCAAAGACTTATTTTTTTCATTCACTGACGACCATGGTTTTCATGATCTTGGGAGGTCAGCAGGCTAGCTAACTAGCTTACCTCGATAGCTGTAGGCTAGTAGAGCTAGCTTGAACTTAGAAGGTCAGCTAGGCTAACTAGCTAACCTAGATAACTTAGTATGGTTAGATTGTATTTTTCAGTTAGTAGCAAGAACGCTAGGCTTTATAGTATTATTTTTCACTTCACTTCAGTCTAACGTTACTCCAGAGTCGCTCTGCCTCCAAGAAATGTTTGCAGAACTAAAACTCCAACCAGCATAGACCCGTGGCTCCGAGACTAGACCTGTCTCGGGCTTGAAATATGCTTCATACCACAGTCAGTATATCATTCAAGAATCAAGATGATGATTAGCAATCAGGATGAGGTCAGCTGGGCCAGTGATTTCTAATTTCAATTGACTGTGAGCCAATCTTTAGGATTAATAATTCATCATCAGATCGCTCGCTAAAAGTCAATTAATTCTAATGGGGCCAGCGCGGCCTTGCCCAATGTCTCTGGAACATTTTAATTAAACTGGGCTACAACAGGCTATAAATTTGGTCATGGTGCTGTGCTATGGCTGCACATGGCTCTCTCTCTCTCGCTCTCTCTCTCTCGCTCTCTCTCTCCTCTCTCTCTCAGAGTGTATTGGGAGTGTAAGATAGAGAAAGAGCTATAGAAAGAAAAAAGATACACACATACACAAGCTGACCTGGACAACGGCATCAAACTCATTTTTAGATTTCAGCCATGAGGCACCAGGTTGCTGCAGTGCGGTGGAAATAAAATAACACCTCTCAGCAGATAGCCTGACAAAATAAAATGGAGTTGTGGCTGTGAAGAGCCCATTTTTCACCGAAGATGCCCATTCCAGACTTATTGGAGGAAAGAGGACAAAGTACTGGCGCTAGTGGTTCACACACATCCAGTCATGCGTGGAACGTTTGTCATTATTTCATATATTATAGAGGAAAAACCTCTAAAACACAGTATCACTGTACTGGAATGAGGGAAGTTGCAGTTAGTAGTGTAGTGCGTGGTTGTTGTGCACGTACGTCAGCTCCTGCAGCCTGGTAACCTCTGGTTCTGGTCAGTCGGCCTTCGTACTTGAGAACAATCTCTCTGGCCTGTCTGGGAAACACAGAAAAACACACTGAGGTGAAACAGTTATTGTCCTCCTTTAAAACACACTTTTTACTTGAATTATAGTTCATATTGTTATTATTATTATGTGAATTTGCCTGTTGGTATTTTCTTTGTATTATTATTTTATTATTATTATTATTATTATTATTATTATTTGATCCACAAACTGGTAAGTGTGGAGTACAAATGAATAAGCCACTACCAGCCCAAACTAAAGCACCAGGAATGACTTTATTAATTTATTGACTAAGAATGATTTTATTATTATATTCACTAGTCTTATGTCTATGAATAAAACCTACCAGTAGAAGTAGGGGTGGCATCACTTCTACTAATACTACTAATACTTTAGTTTTATTAGGATTATTATAAAAGGATGAGTGTACTTCATATATACTCTTGAGTAAATTAGTGTTTTAAGTCTCCACACTGCAGACTATGGCTTCAGCTTTTTAAATCACAGTGCAAATCAGAGAACTCAGATAGAAACCAGTCACCGCAGACTGGTCCCACTGAAAGGGATTCAGTAAAGTGATTCTTCAGCTTTAAAGTTCGTGTAGTGAAACCAGCTCATCCCATATCACAGCACTGGGACTAATCCAGAGCGCTATGAGTATTAATCCAACTCTCGTACTCCAGACCTATGGAGGAATACCTCTAAACTCTACAATCCTGGAACTTTCAACAAACTTTCAGAAAAATTCATCAAAACAAAACGCGTAAAAAAATGTGTAGATTGAACAATCTCTGATTTGTGGCGTGAAATATGAGCTGTTATTGCAGTGGGGGTTAATCACAGGCATTCAGCCAGATATTACTGAGGCTGTTAAAAAACGCAGACTTGCATCCCTTCCCCGATGATGGCAATAAAGCCTCGGCAGCGATAATAAACTGCACATATAAAACCTGCTTTGCATGGGACATACTCAGCACATCCTACAATCTCTCTGTCTACGGCGCCTCTTACTCCATCGGTGACATATCTCCCTGCTTCTGCACAAACGTAGTATGCAGCACCATCGCAGGAGAGAGTTGGTGTCTTATCGTAAAACGCCATGTTTCATTCGCTTTGCACAGCGGCCATATTGGAGGTCCTCACTTCTTGAGCATTAACACAGCCCTGTGTTTCCCTGCTATCTGCCCAAAGCATGCTGGGATATGATCTTGTCCCCCAAGACCACAAATAGGAATAAGCAGGTAAAGAGAATGAATGGATGGATGGTGTGATGTCCTCCATGGTTGCTAGGAGACGTGTGATGCGACTGCAAAGCCTCTATTCCGGGACGACGTTGCATCGTGGGTTACTCCTCCACGGCTGGGCCTAAACCTGGTGGAAAGGTGAAACCGGGTCGGGGGGGGCGGTGAAATAATTATGGAGCTAACTCGGTTTGTTTTAAGCCGTTAAAGCGAAGAGCCCCCGGAGTGGAGAACGGTTAATCGTTATTTACCGGACAGGCGTTAAACGCTCGGCTGGTTTGTCCGCCCGTTAACCCTGAAGAGTTCACCCCTCACTAGGCATTTAACAACGTTAATGAAGAGGTAACGTTCAGATCCCGCTTCCCTTTTGAAACTTTAAAAGGTCACGAGATGGTGGTAAGTTCAGATCAGCGGTGGTGAGTCCACATGAGTCTGATTCATGCATTCAACGGGTTTTCAAGGCGTGCTGGGTCGGTGCTGGCGCGCTTCGACGACACATTTATTCCCAGAGCACTTTCATTAAGCAAAGTAGCTTTTCACAAATGTATGGAGTGTGTGTGGGAGAGAGAGAGAGAGGGGGCGGGGGGGTGGAAAGTGAGAGATGACAGAAGTAAATACACAGACGCAGAGAGAACAATCAAATAGAGGGGTACTTTAAGACTTTGAGCTTGCGTCTCATGGGCCAGGGTCTGGTCCGGATGTTGGCGATGATCTCCTTCTGGTACTGGATGTTCTGAAACATCACCTCCGGGTCGTTGCTGTCCGCCCGCTCATCCTCTTTGTCCTCGTCATCCGAGAGGCTGCGGGATCAGACGCAGGAGAAGCACAGTTTGTTACGTTATGAGAAAAAGCAAAAACTGCGTTGTTTCATTGGACGGTCACTCTTCTTACAAATCACTTCGGTGTGTTTTATGTGAGCGACATGAGAGACTTCCTGATGTGGAAAATGTTGAAAGATGCTCTATGGCTTCGGGTGGGGGGGAATGACTCGACATAATGGGTCACTAATGAAATGAAAGGTCTCCAACTTTCACTCTCTCAGTCTGCAGAACTCTGATTCTCACTTCTGCGTTGATGAAAATGACACTTCCCTTATAAGAGTTTGAATTCAGTACAATAAATAAACCATGACCAATAAATGTTTTAATGACGGGGAGATCTCTACTTTGTGGCTGAAACGTCTGCCCAGGGTAAAACATTGTTGCTGCACTAGTTTGTTGGTAAATTGGTGGATGGATACGCCCCACTGCAGCCAAATTAATGAGTTTTTACTTCCTATCATGGCTGGAATACGATTCACAGTACAAAAACATTTAACTGTATTCTGTTACTTATAAAAAATATAGGATTACTTCTGGGAATGCTTTTAAAGTGAAAATACAGAAGGCCATTTAAACAGCATCAGGCGCGTCTTCATAAAATGTGGGACAGAAGAAAATCTGGGGTTGCATGAAAACCTGAAATACATTTACTGACATTTTTTGTTTTGTTTTGTTTTTCTCTTTTTCTTATCTGAACCTTTTTACCTCAAACATGGTGTATATAAGTAATCTGAAAGTAACTGAAAGTAATCAATAATTACATTACTGAGTCAAATTTTTTCAAATGGAATGCTTTTAAATAAACCTTCCAGTGAGGAACAAGGTCATGCACATCCAAAAATGTAACCGGGTATATCTATATAAGGTGCTTATATAGATATAAATGGCAGAGAAATTCAAAATAATATAGAGAAGCTCCAGTGATGCTCCCTTTTGTGGCTTTTTCTGCAAACATTGAATTGAAAACTGGTTGTTGTAAATGTTGTACAGCGTTTCTTCTATTTCACATCCACACTCTTTTATACGACCATTTATAATTCATGAACAGAGTAAATTCACAAAGCAGCCTGATTGGTCAGTATCCCCCTGGATGGCAGTATGGGAATAAATTGCAAACGTCACACAGGAAAAGCTATTGCCCAATTATCAAATTCTGTAGATGCCCAACCGTATGACTTACAGGATGTCAGTTTCTCTCTTTGAAACAATCAAGAGGATTTCCAAATAGCGAGCTAAACAACGAGAAGGAAGCCGATGAGGAGAATCAAACCTCCTAGAAATTCACATGAAAGTAAGACGTTTTAAAACCCGGTTGCATGAGCAGACTCACCCCTGCTGGTGGTCCTGGTAGGGGGAATAAATCCTCCTGGAGTTCTTCCTGATGCTCTTGTGTCTCTTGGCTGCAGACAGGGTTCTGCTGCTGGCCACCAAAGGCTCGGATACCGCACTCATGCTGACAGTCCCTCAGAGCGTGTGTGCATGACTGTGATCCAGCAAAGTGTCCAAACCGGGTGAGTGTTCAGGTGAGTGGGAGTGTATTTGTGTGTGTGTGCATGTGTGTGTGAGCGCTTCCCCTCAGCCTGCCTGCTGGACTGCCTGGCCTGACTGAAGTGTAGTGAGGCTCCAGAGTGTTGTGGCTGGGCTACCTGCTGCTCTGGACCCTCACTGGAGCATCAACACACCCCGGCGTGATGCAGGCTGAGACACACGCCCTCATCAATCCAATCACAGCCACACTGACCACTTAAAGGGCCAGTACGTAACGGTTCGAACAGTAATATCTGTGTAATGGTAGATGCATTTGTAAAAAGCTTATTTTTGGACCGAAACCCAAAACTGAACCATTTATGAGTAACACTTTACCTGAAATGCAACGCGCTTTTTTTATTGTATTTATTATATCATGCTATGATTATAATAACTATCATGCACTCACAATGTGCTTATAATGACTTATAAACACCACATAAATAAATAATAATCAGAATCAGAAACAGGTTTATTGCCAAATATGTTTTCACATACAAGGAATTTGTCTTGGTGTTTGGTGCAAAACAAATTTAAAAAAAGCAATAACAATAAACAATAAACATAGCAAGAGTGGAATAAAAACAAAAACAAGAATATAAGCAAGTACTGTAAAGAATATAATATAAAATAGAGAAATTCACACTAAATATATGAAAAGATACGATAAGAAAATAATAATAATAGGAAAAAAAGAACATGTGCCATATACATGTGCAAAGTCAATGTGCAGATTTGAGCGTAATAAATAATAAACTAATATACATCATAGGAAATAGTATCCAACTCACACAAGTTGTATGAGTCTTTTCAGGAATAAATGCTTTAATGCTTTTGAATCACATTGATTTTGTGTTGTTTGTCTTAAGATGATCACTGACTGGAGGTCAGTGTTTACCCTTCTTTTATTTACCACCACATCAGTTTACTTTTGGTTTAAATAATAAAACTCTTCTACACTACATCACTAGTCTGATTTGAGTTATTTAACCTTTTTGGTTTAAATAACACCTTTAGTCTAGTTTTCATCACTTTGCCATTGATAATCATGTTTTTCCTTGTTGGACCCACACTGGTGTCAGTCCTGCACAGTCAACTTCACCATCACATCCCAAGCGCTCACAGTACCATCTCCTGCACATTTAATAGAGGGTAAAAATTAAAATAGATTAAATTCTACAAAACTCTCCTGTAAGTAAATTCTCCGGTCAGGAACAAGCCAAACCACTCCACACCAACAGTGCATGAGCCAAAAAACACACTATTTGGGTTGTTCCCTCCTGGAGGTGTGCTGAACAACCTATGCGCTGCAGCACATACATTAGGAAATATTCTCGTCTCGTAGCAGCAGAAGACACGCCGAGCTAGTGGACGATAATATGATAATGTGCCATATGTTCACTTGGCTCCTGGCTTCGTTCAACTACCATTTAAACTTAGGGGCAGAAGGACCACGGAGCTGAAACGAGACCTCGAAGGCTTTCACAGACGTCGCTTGTTTGATTGGTCTCTGTTTGATTGGGCTCGGCGGGGCACTTCTGACCAATATGCCTCTCTGAGTGGAGAAACATTCACAACTTTTATTTTGAAATGCTCAACTCGGTGTCCTTGAATACTGGATCAGAGAATTTGGACAAAAAGCTCACAATTTAACACCCAATGTGGAATAGATGTATGGTGCCCCTTTTAAACCACTGTTACTTCGGTACTGTCTTTTTTATGTTTTGATTTCAACAGAAAAAAAAAAAGATTCAAAACCGACTTGGATTTTGAGTTGTACCAGTAAACACTCATGAGGCTTAAAACGCTAATGTCATTACAAGTAATCAATCTCGATGCAACAACAAAACCACAACTAAGCAAAAACAATTTCATCAACACAGCTCTAAGAGGCCCACTACTGCTGCGTTCAGGTGATGTCCGATAAACCAGAAGAACCAAATCTCATCTTGCTACTACAACTTGGAGGCCTACACGTGTTTCACTGGTTGAAATGGTTGGAAACGCCCACATCCAAGATGGCGGTCAGCAGGTCAATGTTTGTGATGTTGCTTTTTCAGATACATCACTATCAACCAGCATGTTTTCTAATCCTCACATTAGCCTACTCTAGCTAGCTAGTGACTGGCACAGCTACAACTTGTTAGCCAGTTACAGCAAGTGTAGTTCGTTTTGTAATAATAATAAGTAATAATTTGTAATAAAAATACTTTTCTTATCTTGACTGACTGATGTTGCTGGCATGTTTGCCACATTTTCCTCCATGTTTGTTGACCTTTTGTTGTCACTTACGCAATTCGGAAGTGGGATCGAGGGACTTCTATAAATCCCATTTCACCTACCTGTAATTACCACTAGGGACCTGTTGTGAAAGTTTTTTCCCAGTGGGAAGGTGGGAATAACAGTGGCAGATGTCCCTGTTGTATAAAATAAATAACTTCTTATCGTACCATTTCTGAATTATTGCCTTTACTGTCTTGACAGAACAGAGGCTTTGCAGTTGCATCACAAATCTCGTATTTTTATAAACACCGCTGTTCACAGTCGCTGTTGTCCGAGAGCTGAGGACCTCCAACATGGCCGCATTTACGTGCTCGTCTACAAACCTGAGTCAGATAGCTCCAGATAACGCAGCCTATATCAAAGACAAACTTATAGCTTCCTGTATTTCAGCAGGACTCTTATTGTTGCAGTTCCTCACTATGTCTTATACTGATATTCTGAAAGGTACAATAGTGCTGTAAGTGAAGCACCGGAGCTTTGAACACGAGTCTCAACACTTTAGCGATTAATTGGGCGAAAAGCTGTTAGAAGCTCATGGGAGTGTATTTCACTTCATGAACATCATCTGGTGGCAATCCAGCCTTGGAGACCTCCATGGACCTCGCTTAATAGACAATTATCACACAGTTTCTCAAGACGTATGACTCTACTTTGACAGAATTATATTTCTATTACCTCTTCCTAGGTAGAGGCAGTTTCAATGTCTTTTCTTAATGTCCTCAAAGTGGCTCTTCCCTGAAGCCCATTTATGAAATTGCAAGAGCTCTAGTTGATCAATCCTTTTATCCATCATGGCTGCCCAGTTTTGTGCAATGCCGATACTGGGATGGGTCCAAAACGAGAAAAAAAACAATGAAACCTACATAAATTAGAATTGATGAAAACAAGACTAGAAGACTTTTATTATTTTGGCTAAACTAAATTAAACAACTAATATCATGTAGTGGCAAATAAAGGAAGGATAAACTATGACCTCTAGTCAGTGATCTTCATGAGACAAACCACTGTTATAAACAAAAATCTATTATATTTTCAGGCAAGGATTATTTTATTTTATTTACAAATTTGATGTAGTGATGAAGTTTTATTATATTCTGTATATAAAAAGGTAGGTTTACCCTCCCCCTACATCCCAAAAAATATTACTGTCATAATATTGGGTCTTCTGGGATGCGACTGTCCTCCCCCCCCAGTGTCCTGTAGCTTCACTGAAAAGTAGATAACCCTGGATTGAATCTACAGAAGGGGACGCCATCACTCAGGTGCCGCTGCTTCCTTTATCACTGCTTTGTGATTCAATTTTGCTCCGCTTGATTGTCCCTCAGAGTTATTGCCCCGGGCCCCGAGCCT